>JAVHNI010000136.1:0-126112 GCA_031479575.1 Coregonus ussuriensis | reverse complement strand
AAGCCTCATCTACACCACTATCTATAGCATTAGACACAGCCTCATCTACACCACCATCTATAACATGGCTAGACTCAGCCTTATAAACACCACCATCAATAGCATGACTAGGCCCAGCCTCATCTACACCACCATCTATAACATGACTAGACCCAGTCTCATCTACACCACCATCTATAACATGACTAGACCTGCCTCATCTACACCACCATCTATTGCATTACTAGACCCACCCTCATCTACACCACTATCTATAGCATGACTAGACCCATCCTCATCTACACCACCATCTATAGTGTGACTATACCCATCCTCATCTACATCACCATCTATAGCATGACTAGACCCAGCCTCATCTACATCACCATCTATAACATGACTAGACCCAGCCTCTACTACACCACCATCTATTGCATTAGACCCAGTCTCATCTACACCACCATCTATAGCATGACTAGACCCACCCTCATCTACACCACTATCTATAGCATGACTAGACCCATCCTCATCTACACCACCATCTATAGCATGACTAGACCCACCCTCATCTACACCACTATCTATAGCATGACTAGACCCATCCTCATCTACATCACCATCTATAGCATGACTAGACCCAATCTCATCTACATCACCATCTATAACATGACTAGACCCAGCCTCTACTACACCACCATCTATAGCATTAGACCCAGTCTCATCTACACCACCATCTATAACATGGCTAGACCCAGCCTCATCTACCCCACCATCTATAACAAGACTAGACCGAGTCTCATCTACACCACCATCTATAGCATTAGACCCCGTCTCATCTACACCACCATCTATATCATGACTAGACCCAGACTCATCTTCACCACCATCTATAGCATGACTAGACCCAGCCTCATCTACACCACCATCTATAACATGAATAGAGCCAGCCTCATCTACACCACCATCTATAGCATGACTAGACCCAGCCTCATCTACACAACCATCTATAACATGACTATACCCAGCTTCATCTACACCACCATCTATAGCATGACTAGACCCAGCCTCATCTACACCACCATCTATAGCATGACTAGACCCAGCCTCATCTACACCACCATCTATAGCATGACTAGACCCAGCCTCATCTACACCACCATCTATAGCATGACTAGACCCAGACTCATCTACACTACCATCTATAACATGACTAGACCCAGCCTCATCTACACCACCATCTATAGCATAACTGGACCCAGCCTCATCTACACCACCATCTATAGCATTAGACCCAGTCAACTCTACACCACCATCTATAACATGGCTAGACCCAGCCTTATCAACACCACCATCAATAGCATGACTAGGCCCAGCCTCATCTACACCACCATCTATAACATGACTAGACCCGGTCTCATCTACAACACCATCTAAAGCATGACTAGACCCAGCCTCATCTACACCACCATCTATAGCATGACTAGTTCCAGTCTCATCTACAACACAGTCTATAACATGAATAGAGCCAGCCTCATCTACACCACCATCTATAGCATGACTAGATCCAGCCTCATCTACACCACCATCTATAGCATGACTAGTTCCAGTCTCATCTACACCACCGTCTATAACATGACTAGACCCAGCCTCATCTACACCACCATCTATAGCATGACTAGACCCAGCCTCATCTACACCACCATCTATAGCATGACTAGACCCAGACTCATCTACACTACCATCTATAACATGACTAGACCCAGCCTCATCTACACCACCATCTATAGCATGACTAGACCCAGCCTCATCTACACCACCATCTATAGCATGACTAGACCCAGACTCATCTACACTACCATCTATAACATGACTAGACCCAGCCTCATCTACACCACCATCTATAGCATAACTGGACCCAGCCTCATCTACACCACCATCTATAGCATGACTAGACCCAGCCTCATCTACACCACCATCTATAGCATTAGACCCAGTCAACTCTACACCACCATCTATAACATGGCTAGTCCCAGCCTTATCAACACCACCATCAATAGCATGACTAGGCCCAGCCTCATCTACACCACCATCTATAACATGACTAGACCCGGTCTCATCTACAACACCATCTATAGCATGACTAGACCCAGCCTCATCTACACCACCATCTATAGCATGACTAGTTCCAGTCTCATCTACAACACAGTCTATAACATGAATAGAGCCAGCCTCATCTACACCACCATCTATAGCATGACTATATCCAGCCTCATCTACACCACCATCTATAGCATGACTAGTTCCAGTCTCATCTACACCACCGTCTATAACATGACTAGACCCAGCCTCATCTACACCACCATCTATAGCATGACTAGACCCAGACTCATCTACACCACCATCTATAGCATGACTAGACAAAGCCTCATCTACACCACTATCTATAGCATTAGACACAGCCTCATCTACACCACCATCTATAACATGGCTAGACTCAGCCTTATCAACACCACCATCAATAGCATGACTAGGCCCAGCCTCATCTACACCACCATCTATAACATGACTAGACCCAGTCTCATCTGCACCACCATCTATAACATGACTAGACCTGCCTCATCTACACCACCATCTATTGCATTACTAGACCCACCCTCATCTACACCACTATCTATAGCATGACTAGACCCATCCTCATCTACACCACCATCTATAGTGTGACTAGACCCATCCTCATCTACATCACCATCTATAGCATGACTAGACACAGCCTCATCTACATCACCATCTATAACATGACTAGACCCAGCCTCTACTACACCACCATCTATAGCATTAGACCCAGTCTCATCTACACCACCATCTATAGCATGACTAGACCCACCCTCATCTACACCACTATCTATAGCATGACTAGACCCATCCTCATCTACACCACCATCTATAGCATGACTAGACCCATCCTCAGCTACATCACCATCTATAGCATGACTAGACCCATCCTCATCTACACCACCATCTATAGCATGACTAGACCCACCCTCATCTACACCACTATCTATAGCATGACTAGACCCATCCTCATCTACATCACCATCTATAGCATGACTAGACCCAATCTTATCTACATCACCATCTATAACATGACTAGACCCAGCCTCTACTACACCACCATCTATAGCATTAGACCCAGTCTCATCTACACCACCATCTATAACATGGCTAGACCCAGCCTCATCTACCCCACCATCTATAACAAGACTAGACCGAGTCTCATCTACACCACCATCTATAGCATTAGACCCCGTCTCATCTACACCACCATCTATATCATGACTAGACCCAGACTCATCTACACCACCATCTATAGCATGACTAGACCCAGCCTCATCTACACCACCATCTATAACATGAATAGAGCCAGCCTCATCTACACCACCATCTATAGCATGACTAGACCCAGCCTCATCTACACCACCATCTATAACATGACTAGACCAGGCCTCATCTACACCACCATCTGTAGCATGACTATATCCAGCCTCATCTACACCACCATCTATAGCATGACTAGACCCAGCCTCATCTACACAACCATCTATAACATGACTATACCCAGCTTCATCTACACCACCATCTATAGCATGACTAGACCCAGCTTCATCTACACCACCATCTATAGCATGACTAGACCCAGCCTCATCTACACCACCATCTATAGCATGACTAGACCCAGCCTCATCTACACCACCATCTATAGCATGACTAGACCCAGCCTTATCAACACCACCATCAATAGCATGACTAGGCCCAGCCTCATCTACACCACCATCTATAACATGACTAGTCCCAGTCTCATCTACACCACCATCTATAACATGACTAGACCCAGCCTCATCTACACCACCATCTATAACATGACTAGACCCGGTCTCATCTACAACACCATCTATAGCATGACTAGACCCAGCCTCATCTACACCACCATCTATAGCATGACTAGTTCCAGTCTCATCTACAACACAGTCTATAACATGAATAGAGCCAGCCTCATCTACACCACCATCTATAGCATGACTAGATCCAGCCTCATCTACACCACCATCTATAGCATGACTAGTTCCAGTCTCATCTACACCACCGTCTATAACATGACTAGACCCAGCCTCATCTACACCACCATCTATAGCATGACTAGACCCAGACTCATCTACACCACCATCTATAGCATGACTAGACAAAGCCTCATCTACACCACTATCTATAGCATTAGACACAGCCTCATCTACACCACCATCTATAACATGGCTAGTCTCAGCCTTATCAACACCACCATCAATAGCATGACTAGGCCCAGCCTCATCTACACCACCATCTATAACATGACTAGACCCAGTCTCATCTGCACCACCATCTATAACATGACTAGACCTGCCTCATCTACACCACCATCTATTGCATTACTAGACCCACCCTCATCTACACCACTATCTATAGCATGACTAGACCCATCCTCATCTACACCACCATCTATAGTGTGACTAGACCCATCCTATCCTCATCTACATCACCATCTATAGCATGACTAGACACAGCCTCATCTACATCACCATCTATAACATGACTAGACCCAGCCTCTACTACACCACCATCTATAGCATTAGACCCAGTCTCATCTACACCACCATCTATAGCATGACTAGACCCACCCTCATCTACACCACTATCTATAGCATGACTAGACCCATCCTCATCTACACCACCATCTATAGCATGACTAGACCCATCCTCATCTACATCACCATCTATAGCATGACTAGACCCAATATCATCTACATCACCATCTATAACATGACTAGTCCCAGCCTCTACTACACCACCATCTATAGCATTAGACCCAGTCTCATCTACACCACCATCTATAACATGGCTAGACCCAGCCTCATCTACCCCACCATCTATAACAAGACTAGACCGAGTCTCATCTACACCACCATCTATAGCATTAGACCCCGTCTCATCTACACCACCATCTATAGCATGACTAGACCCAGCCTCATCTACACCACCATCTATAGCATGACTAGACCCAGCCTCATCTACACCACCATCTATATCATGACTAGACCCAGACTCATCTACACCACCATCTATAGCATGACTAGACCCAGCCTCATCTACACCACCATCTATAACTTGACTAGACCCAGCCTCATCTACACCACCATCTGCAGCCTGACTAGACCCAGCCTCATCTATACCACCATCTATAGCATGACTAGACCCAGCCTCATATACACCACCATCTGCAACATGACTAGGCCCAGCCTCTGCTTCTTGCATCTCATGGCCCCCTGCATATTGACCTCGATTTCCCCCACTGGTGCTTTTACCCTCACCTTGTCTACGGCCTTTGTGTGGGCACGCAAAGCTCTTATGCCCCAAATCCCCACACTCAAAGCACCGTAGACTATCTGTGCTGACAAACCCTGCATAGAGCCCCTCCCCATGCCTCACTTTAAAATGCACATTTAACTGTTGCTCATTGTTGTTCAGAAACATGAACACTTGCCTCCGGAACGCGCAAACTTACCAAAACGACTCAGCTCCTTCCTGATTTGATCATCTGTAATAAACTGAGGCAAATTTGCAATTACCACTCTAGTCGAAGGAGTAGAACGAGGAGAAATTGGCACCAACACACCCCTTACACATTTTCACTAGAAGAAATGAGCCTACCCACCAAATTTACTATTTTCATGAACACAACCACAGCTTTGTTCATTCTGGATGCAGAATGTATAAATTCAGCTCCTACCTGTTCGCCGACCGTGAGCAGAACCTCCTCCACCTTAATTCCATTCTCGGGAACACACCTGAATCCATGCCATAACGGCAGCGTCTCCTCCGCGCTAGGCTGCGAAGCCATCGCTCACACCACACCGTTCAAAACCCCAGGAAACTAAACCTCTGTCCTCTTCCTCCCCAACTTTGAAAATAAAAACAGTGGTTACTGCTAAACAAACAGTGCATTAACCCTCCACCATAGAAAATACAAATGGAATGAAAAGACCAAAGAAAGAATCAAGAAAATAAGTTAGGACAGAGCCCTCCACACCAAACACTCAAACTCCCAAAAACTCCCAGCATGCACTGAGAGAGCGAGAGAGAGAGAGAGAGAGAGAGAGAGAGAGAGAGAGAGAGAGAGAGAGAGAGAGAGAGAGAGAGAGAGAGAGAGAGAGAGAGAGAGAGAGAGAGAGAGAGAGAGAGAGAGAGAGAGAGAGAGAGAGAGAGAGAGAGAGAGAGAGAGAGAGAGAGAGAGAGAGAGAGAGAGAGAGAGAGAGAGAGAGAGAGAGAGAGAGAGAGAGAGAGAGAGAGAGAGAGAGAGAGAGAGAGAGAGAGAGAGAGAGAGAGAGAGATATTGAGATTGTGGGGTGTGTACGTATGTGTGTGTGTTTCAGTGCATACTTGTCTCTGTGTGGTGTTTCAAGGCCATTAAGTCAAGTAAACCTTCACACTGATGCACAAACACACATATACACACACACACACACACGACCTGCGGCCACCCCCTCTTAGCTGCGGTTCACGTCACAACATCACTAAGACTAATTACTTTACAGCAGAAACCACCGGCCAATAATCAAGACATTACTGGGGTGTCAATGAAGCTCTGCCAAAACATGTAATTCCTCCCATATCAAGGAGGAGAGGAGTGCTATTCAGAATGGGCAGTGTGAGAAGGACTGGGCAGAGAGGGGAGGACTGGGCACTGTGGGCATGGACCAGCCTTATTCACTGGGCAGAGAGGGGAGGACTGGGCAGGGACCAGCCTTATTCACTGGGCAGAGAGGGGAGGACTGGGCAGGGACCAGCCTTATTCACTGGGCAGAGAGGGGAGGACTGGGCACAGACCAGCCTTATTCACTGGGCAGAGAGTGAGGACTGGGAAGGGACTAGCCTTATTCACTGGGCAGAGAGGAGAGGACTGGTCAGGGACCAGCCTTATTCACTGGGCAGGGTAGCAGCGAGTACTGGGCAGGGACCAGCCTTATTCACTGGGAAGGGTAGCAGGGCTATTTGGTTATTAGGAAAAGGAAGCAGATTCTTGAGATAGCTTCTCAGTAGGGACCGGTTGGGTCCAGGGTGGATTGGGGTTCTCCAGTGAATTTAATGAATAGCTGGGAGTTGATTGGCAGCTGAATGGCTGGACTAACAAAAAGCATCAGTGTGGGGTCAGGAGTGAAATCAGCCCTGGCCTACACACCCTGAACCGGCTCTCTGTATTGTACCAGTTACACAACCTATATTTGCAATAACAAATTGAGTTAAATTGGTTTAATTGGAGATCAGGACCTGGCTGAAATGGTGAGCAGCTCTGAAATCAGTTCAGGGCCTTTAGAGATGGGGTCAGTTAGAACAGCCCTGAGGAGTTAGAGAGGAGAAGAGGAGAGGAGAAGAGGACAGGGAGAGAGGGGGGGAGAGGGGGAGAGGAGAGGAGTGGGGGGGAGGGAGAGGAGAGGAGAGGAGAGGAGAGGAGAGGAGAGGAGAGGAGAGGAGAGGAGAGGAGAGGAGAGGAGGGGGAGAGAGGGGGAGAGAGGGGGAGAGAGGGGGAGAGGAGAAGAGGACAGGGGAGAGGAGGAGAGGAGAGGAGAAGAGGAGAGGGAGAGAGGAGGAGAGGAGAGGAGGGGGAGAGAGGGGGAGAGGAGAAGAGGACAGGGGGAGAGGGGGAGAGGGGGAGTGGGGGAGAGGAGGAGAGGAGAGGAGAAGAGGACAGGGGGAGAGGGGGAGAGGAGAAGAGGACAGGGGGACAGGAGGAGAGGGGGAGTGGGGGAGTGGATGAGAGGAGAGGAGAAGAGGAGAGGGAGAGAGGGGAAGAGAGGGGGAGAGGGGGGAGAGGACAGGGGGAGAGGAGGAGAGGAGAGGAAAAGAAAAGAGGAGAGGGAGAGAGGGGGAGAGGAGAAGAGGACAGGGGGAGAGGGGGAGAGGAGGAGAGGAGAGGAGAAGAGGAAAGGAGAGGGGGAGAGGAGGAGAGGAGAGGGGGAGAGGAGAGGAGAAGAGGACAGGGGGAGAGGAGGAGAGGGGGAGTGGGGGAGAGGAGGAGAGGAGAGGAGGAGGAGAGAAGGAGAAGGGGAGAAGGGGAGAGGAGGAGAGGAGAAGAGGAGAGGAGGAGGAGAGAAGGAGAAGGGGAGAGGAGGAGAGGAAAGGAGGGGGAGAGGTAGAGGAGAGAGGGGGAGAGGAGGAGAGGAGAGGGGGAGAGGAGGATAGGAGAGGGAGATAAGAGGAGAGGAGGAGAGTAGAGCACACAGACCCAGGGTTGGGGTTAGAGAGGACTAGAACACACAGACCCAGGGTTGGGGGTTAGAGAGGACTAGAGCACACAGACCCAGGGTTGGGGGTTAGAGAGGACTAGAACACACAGACCCAGGGTTGGGGGTTAGAGAGGACTAGAGCACACAGACCCAGGGTTGGGGGTTAGAGAGGACTAGAACACACAGACCCAGGGTTTGGGTTAGAGAGGACTAGAACACACAGACCCAGGGTTGTGGGTTAGAGAGGACTAGAACACACAGACCCAGGTTTGGGGTTAGAGAGGATTAGAGCATACAGACTCAGGTTTGGGGTTAGAGAGGACTAGAACACACAGACTCAGGGTTGGGGGTTAGAGAGGACTACAACACACAGACCCAGGGTTGGGGGTTAGAGTGGACTAGAGCACAGAGACCCTGACATTAGCCCTGGTACTGCACTTGGCAAATATAACACACACAAAAAAGCACAGTGTGTTTGATGCAGCCGTACAAATGTATACATTTATCACAGAGGTCAGACACCAGTGTATATATTTATCACAGAGGTCAGAGGTCAGACCCCAGTGTATATATTTATCACAGCGGTCAAAGGCCAGACCCCAGTGTATATATTTATCACAGCGGTCAGAGGTCAGACCCCAGTGTATATATTTATGACAGAGGTCAAAGGTCAGACACCAGTGTATATATTTATCACAGAGGTCAGACCCCAGTGAATATATATATATCACAGAGTTTAGAGGTCAGACAACAGTGTATATATTTATCACACAGGTCAGACACCAGTGTATATATTTATCACAGAGGTCAGACCCCAGTGAATATATATATATCACAGAGTTTAGAGGTCAGACAAAAGTGTATATATTTATCACACAGGTCAGAGCCCAGTGTATATATTTTTCACAGAGGTCAAAGGTCAGACACCAGCGTTGAATTGAAGTCGGAAGTTTACATACACCTTAGCCAAATACATTTAAACTCAGTTTTTCACAATTCCTGACATTTAATCCTACTAAAAATTCCCTGTCTTAGGTCAGTTAGGATCACCACTTTATTTTGAGAATGTGAAATGTCAGAATAATAGTAGAGAGAATGATTTATTTCAGCTTTTATTTCTTTCATCACATTCCCTATTGGTCAGAAGTTTACATACACTCAATTAGTATTTGGTAGCGTTGCCTTTAAATTGTTTAACTTGGGGTCAAACGTTTCGGGTAGCCTTCCACTAGCTTCCCACAATAAGTTGGGTGAATTTTGGCCCATTCCTCCTGACAGAGCTGGTGTAACTAAATCAGGTTTGTAGGTCTCCTTGCTCGCACACGCTTTTTCAGTTCTGCCCACACATTTTCAATAGGATTGAGATCTGGGCTTTGGGATGGCCACTCCAATACCTTGACTTTGTTGTCCTTAAGCCATTTTGCCACAACTTTGGAAGTATGCTTGGGGTCATTGTCATTTTTGGAAGACCCATTTGTGACCAAGCTTTAACTTCCTGACTGATGTCTTGAGATGTTGCTTCAATATATCCATATAATTTTCCTTCCTCATGATGCCATCTATTTTGTGAAGTGCACCAGTCCCTCCTGCAGCAAAGCACCCCCACAGCATGATGCTGCCACCCCCGTGATTCACGGTTGAGATGGTGTTCTTCGGGTTGCAAGCATCCCCTTTTTCCTCCAAACATAATGATGGTCATTATGGCCAAACAGTTCTATTTTTGTTTCATCAGACCAGAGGACATTTCTCCAAAAAGTACGATCTTTGTCCCCATGTGCAGTTGCAAACCGTAGTCTGGCTTTTTTATAGCGATTTTGGAGCAGTGGCGTCTTCCTTGCTGAGCGGCCTTTCAGGTTATGTCGATATAGGACTCTTTTTACTGTGGATATAGATACGTTTCCTCCAGCATCTTCACAAGGTCCTTTGCTGTTGTTCTGGGATTGATTTGCACATTTCGCACCAAAGTACGTTAATCTCTAGGAGACAGAACGCGTCCCCTTCCTGAGCGGAATGACGGCTGCGTGGTCCCATGGTGTTTATAGTTGCGTACTATTGTTTGTACAGATGAACGTGGTACCTTCAGGCGTTTGGAAATTGCTCACAAAAAAAATGTCGGAGGTCTTGCCGGATTTCTTTTGATTTTCCCATGATGTCAAGCAAAGAGGCACTGAGTTTGAATGTAGGCCTTGACATACATCCACAGGTACACCTCCAATTGACTCAAATTATGTCAATTAGCCTATCAGAAGCTTCTAAAGCCATGACATCATTTTCTGGAATTTTCCAAGCTGTTTATAGGCGCAGTAAACTTACTGTATTTAAACTTCTGACCCACTGGAATTGTGATACAGTGAATTATAAGTTAAATAATCTGTCTGTAAACAATTGTTGGAAAAATTACTTGTGTCATGCACAAAGTAGATGTCCTAACCGACTTGACAAAACTATAGTTTGTTAATAAGACATTTGTGGAGTGGTTGAAAAATGAGTTTTAATGACTCCAACCTACGTGTATGTAAACTTCCGACTTCAACTGTATATATTTATCACAGAGGTCAGACACCAGTGTATATGTGTATCACAGAGGTCAGAGGTCAGACTCAGTGAATTTGGGTGGCGCACAATTGGTCCTGTCACGATCGTCGTTACAGGAAGCGGACCAAGGCGCAGCGTGTGATACAAACATGACTTTATTTTAATTAACGAACAAAACACGACTCGTGAAGTCCAACGGTTAAACATACCGAAACGGAACAAAAACCCACAACACCCACAGGAAAACATACAGATTAAATATGGCTCCCAATCAGAGATAACGAGCCGACAGCTGACACTCGTTACCTCCGATTGGGAGTCATTGACCAAACATAGAAATAAACCCAACAGAAATACAAACATAGAAATACACCCAACGAATGAACACACCCTGGCTCAAATTACAGAGTCCCGGAGCCAGAGCGTGACAGGTCCAGCGTTGTCCAAGGTAGGGGAGGGTTTGACCGGCAGGGATGTGGGTTTGTTTACACGGGGGGGCCAGTATAAAAATTAAATAAAAAATTATAATAATAAACATGTATGCATTCATTAACTGTAAGTCGCTCTGGATAAGAGCATCTGCTAAATGACTAAAATGTAAATGTAAAATGTATATATGTATCACAGAGGTCAAAGGTCAGACACCAGTGTATATATTTATCACAGAGGTCAGACCCCAGTGTATATATTTATCACAGAGATCAGAGGTCAGACCCAAGTGTATATATTTATCACAGAGGTCAGACCCCAGTGTATATATGTATCACAGAGGTCAGAGGTCAGACACCAGTGTATATATTTATCACAGAGGTCAGACCCCAGTGTATATATGTATCACAGAGGTCAGAGGTCAGCGGTCAGACCCCAGTTCAACCAGTTCATATATTTATCACAGAGGTCAGACCCCAGTGTATATATTTATCACAGAGGTCAGACTCTAGTCAGACCCCAGTGTATATAATTATCACAGGTCAGACCCCAGAGAACAATGATTCAGAGTCTATCAATTCATTTCTGTCTCAATTCCCTGCTCAAATACTCCAAATAGAAGGTGTCTATGATGTCTTTAAACTCAATGTGAGTCCATTGCTCTTAACAAATAACGATTATACTGAACGTTACTACAATAAAAACTAATAAAGTCCTGAATGTATTCAACAAGAAACACTAACAAAGTCCTGAATGTATTCATCAAGAAACACTAACAAAGTCCTGAATGTATTCAAGTCACAGAGAGGAGACAGGACATGTACAGTATCACTACCATAACTCATTATTAAATATGACCAATTGTCATCATGGAACATATTAGTTCTAACAGGCCCTGATTCCTTTGAACACGACTCAGTTTTATTTCACATTATTTCAGTTATCAGCCTGTTCTATTGCTGCCACTGTCATCTGTCCAGCAATCCCCATGGTAACTGTAGCTGTTATCACATGATCAAAGTAATACAACTAAAGTGCTAGGCAGGAAATTGAATGTGTAGTTGGACAGGAAATAACAGCGCTCTGTCATAATCTGCCGTATAAAACATGTGTTCATCCACATATTGTCTCCTAATCTGATGGAGGTCAGCCCTCCCTCCCCTTCCTCTACAGCATGGCCAGTCTGGGTCTGAATCACCAGTCTGGGCCTGTACTACCAGTCTGGGTCTATACTACCAGTCTGGGCCTATACTACCAGTCTGGGTCTATACTACCAGTCTGGGTCTATACTACCAGTCTGGGTCTATACTACCAGTCTGGGTCAGTACTACCAGTCTGGGTCTGTCCTACCAGTCTGGGTCTGTATTACCAGTCTGGGTCTGTCCTACCAGTCTGGGTCTGTATAAACAGTCTGGGTCTGTACTACCAGTCTGGGTCTGAACTACCAGTCTGGGTCTATACTACCAGTCTGGGTCTGTACTACCAGTCTGGGTCTGTACTACCAGTCTGGGTCTGTACTACCAGTCTGGGTCTGTACTACCAGTCTGGGTCTGTATCACCAGTCTGGGTCTGTATCACCAGTCTGGGTCTGTACTACCAGTCTGGGTCTATACTACAAGTCTGGGTCTATACTACCAGTCTGGATCTGTATTCCAGTCTGGGTCTGTACTACCAGTCTGGGTCTGTACTACCAGTCTGGGTCTATACTACCAGTCTGGGTCTATACTACCAGTCTGGATCTGTATTCCAGTCTGGGTCTGTACTACAAGTCTGGGTCTATACTACCAGTCTGGGTCTGTACTACCAGTCTGGGTCTATACTACCATTCTGGGTCTGTACTACCAGTCTGGGTCTGTATCACCATTCTGGGTCTGTACTACCAGTCTGGGTCTGTACCACCAGTCTGGTCTATACTACCAGTCTGGGTCTGTACTAACAGTCTGGGTCTATACTACCAGTCTGGGTCTGTACTACCAGTCTGGATCTGTATCACCAGTCTGGGTCTATACTACCAGTCTGGGTCTGTATCACCAGTCTGGGTCTGTATCACCAGTCTGGGCCTGTACTACCAGTCTGGGTCTGTATCACCAGTCTGGGTCTATACTACCAGTCTGGGTCTGTATCACCAGTCTGGGTCTGTACTACCAGTCTGGGTCTGTATCACCAGTCTGGGCCTGTACTACAAGTATGGGTCTATACTACCAGTCTGAGTCTGTACTATCAGTCTGGGTCTCTAGTACCAGTCTGGGTCTATACTACCAGTCTGGGTCTATACTACCAGTCTGGGTCTGTACTACCATTATGGGTCTGTACTACCAATCTGGGTATGTATCACCAGTCTGGGTCTGTACTACCAGTCTGGGTCTGTACCACCAGTATGGGTCTATACTAGCAGTCTGGGTCTGTACTACCAGTCTGGGTCTGTATCACCAGTCTGGGTCAACACTACCAGTTTGGGTCTGTACTACCAGTCTGGGTCTATACTACCAGTCTGGGTATGAACTACCAGTCTGGGTCTGTACTACCAGTCTGGGTCTCTATCACCAGTCTGGGCCTGTATTACCAGTCTGGGTCTATACTACCAGTCTGGGTCTATACTACCAGTCTGGGTCTGTACTACCAGTCTGGGTCTGTACTACCAGTCTGGGTCTATACTACCAGTCTGGGTCTATACTACCAGTCTAGGTCTGTTCTACCAGTCTGGGTCTATACTACAAGTCTGGGTCTATACTACCAGTCTGGATCTGTATTCCTGTCTGGGTCTGTACTACCAGTCTGGGTCTGTACTACCAGTTTGGATCTTTATTACCAGTCTGGGTCTGTATCACGAGTCTGGGTCTGTTTCACCAGTCTGGGTCTGTACTTCCAGTCTGTGTCTATACTACAAGTCTGGGTCTGTACTACCAGTCTGGGTCTGTACTACCAGTCTGGGTCTATACTACCAGTCTGGGTCTATGCTACCAGTCTGGGTCTATACTACCAGTCTTGGTCTGTATCACCAGTCTGGGTCTGTACTACCAGTCTGGGTATGTATCACCAGTCTGGGTCTGTACTACCAGTCTGGGTCTGTACTACCAGTCTGGGTCTGTACCACCAGTATGGGTCTATACTAGCAGTCTGGGTCTGTACTACCAGTCTGGGTCTGTATCACCAGTCTGGGTCAACACTACCAGTTTGGGTCTGTACTACCAGTCTGGGTCTATACTACCAGTCTGGGTATGAACTACCAGTCTGGGTCTGTACTACCAGTCTGGGTCTCTATCACCAGTCTGGGCCTGTATTACCAGTCTGGGTCTATACTACCAGTCTGGGTCTATACTACCAGTCTGGGTCTGTACTACCAGTCTGGGTCTGTACTACCAGTCTGGGTCTATACTACCAGTCTGGGTCTATACTACCAGTCTAGGTCTGTTCTACCAGTCTGGGTCTATACTACAAGTATGGGTCTATACTACCAGTCTGGATCTGTATTCCAGTCTGGGTCTGTACTACCAGTCTGGGTCTGTTCTACCAGTCTGGATCTTTATTACCAGTCTGGGTCTGTATCACGAGTCTGGGTCTGTTTCACCAGTCTGGGTCTGTACTTCCAGTCTGTGTCTATACTACAAGTCTGGGTCTGTACTACCAGTCTGGGTCTGTACTACCAGTCTGGGTCTATACTACCAGTCTGGGTCTATGCTACCAGTCTGGGTCTATACTACCAGTCTTGGTCTGTATCACCAGTCTGGGTCTGTTTCACCAGTCTGGGTCTGTACTCCCAGTCTGGGTCTATACTACAAGTCTGGGTCTGTACTACCAGTCTGGGTCTATACTACCAGTCTGGGTCTGTACAACCAGTCTGGGTCTATACTACCAGTCTGGGTCTGTACTACCAGTCTGCGTCTATACTACCAGTCTGGGTCTATGCTACCAGTCTGGGTCTATACTACCAATCTTGGTCTGTATCACCAGTCTGGGTCTGTTTCACCAGTCTGGGTCTGTACTCCCAGTCTGGGTCTATACTACAAGTCTGGGTCTGTACTACCAGTCTGGGTCTATACTACCAGTCTGGGTCTGTACAACCAGTCTGGGTCTATACTACCAGTCTGGGTCTGTTCTACCAGTCTGGGTCTATACTACTAGTCTGGGTCTGTTTCACCAGTCTGGGTCTGTACTCCCAGTCTGGGTCTATACTACAAGTCTGGGTCTGTACTACCAGTCTGGGTCTATACTACCAGTCTGGGTCTGTACAACCAGTATGGGTCTATACTACCAGTCTGGGTCTGTTCTACCAGTCTGGGTCTATACTACTAGTCTGGGTCTGTATCACCAGTCTGGTCTGTACTACCAGTCTGGGTCTGTACTACCAGTCTGGGTCTATACTACCAGTCTGGGTCTGTACTACAAGTCTGGGTCTGTATCACCAGTCTTGGACTGTATCACCAGTCTGGGTCTGTACTACCTGTCTGGGTCTTTTTTACCAGTCTGGATCTGTATTCCAGTCTGGGTCTGTACTACCAGTCTGGGTCTGTACTACCAGTCTGGGTCTATACTACCAGTCTGGGTCTGTACTACCAGTCTGGGTCTATACTCTTGTCTGGGTCTGTATTACCATTATGGGTCTATACTACCAGTCTAGGTCTATACTACCAGTCTGGGTCTATACCACCAGTCTGGGTCTGTACTAACAGTCTGGGTCTATACTACCAGTCTGGGTCTGTACTATAAGTCTGGGTCAGTATCACCAGTCTGGGTCTACACTATCAGTCTGGGTCTATACTACCAGTCTGGTTCTGTATCACCAGTCTGGGTCTGTATCACCAGCCTGGGTCTATACTACCAGTCTGGGTCTATACTTCCAATCTGGGTCTATACAACCAGTCTGGGTCTATACTACCAGTCTGGGTCTATACTACCATACTGGGTCTGTACTACAAGTCTGGGTCTATACTACCAGTCTGGGTCTGTACTACCAGTCTGGGTCTATATTACCAGTCTGGGTCTGTACTACCAGTTTGGGTCTGTACTACCAGTCTGGGTCTGTACTACCAGTCTGGGCCTGTACTACCAGTCTGGGTCTATACTACCAGTCTGGGTCTGTATCACCAGTCTGGGTCTGTACTACCAGTCTGGGTCTATACTACCAGTCTGAGTCTGTACTACCAGTCTGGGTCTGTATCACCAGTCTGGGTATATACTACCAGTCTTGGTCTGTACTACCAGTCTGGGTCTGTACCACCAGTCTTGGTCTATGCTACCAGTCTGGGTCTGAACTACCAGTCTGGGTCTGTATCACTAGTCGGGGTCAATACTACCAGTCTGGGCCTGTACTACCAGTCTGGGTCTATAATACCAGTCTGGGTCTGTACTACAAGTCTGGGTCTGTACTACCAGTCTGGATCTTTATTACCAGTGTGGGTCTGTATCACCAGTCTGGGTCTGTTTCACTAGTCTGGTCTGTACTACCAGTCTGGGTCTGTACTACCAGTCTGGGTCAGTACTACCAGTCTGGGTCTATACTACCAGTCTGGGTCTGTATCATCAGTCTGGGTCTTTACTTCCAGTCTGGGTCTGTATCACCAGTCTGGGTCTATACTACCAGTCTGAGTCTGTATCACCAGTCTGGGTCTACACTACCAGTCTGGGTCTGTACTACCAGTCTGGGTCTGTACTACCAGTCTGGGTCTATGCTACCAGTCTGGGTCTGTATCCCCAGTCTGGGTCTATACTACCTGTCTGGGTCTATACTACCAGTTTGGGTCTGTATCACCAGTCTGGGTCTGTACTACCAGTTTAGGACTGTATCATCAGTCTGGGTCTGTACTACCAGTCTGGGTCTATAGTACCAGTCTGGGTCAGTACTACCAGTCTGGGTCTGTACTACCAGTCTGGGTCTATACTACCAGTCTGGATCTGTATTCCAGTCTTGGTCTGTACTACCAGTCTGGGTCTGTACTACCAGTCTGGGTCTATACTACCAGTCTGGGTCTGTACTACCAGTCTGGGTCTATACTCCAGTCTGGGTCTGTATTACCATTCAGGGTCTATACTACCAGTCTGGGTCTATACTACCAGTCTGGGTCTATACCACCAGTCTGGGTCTGTACTAACATTCTGGGTCTATACTACTATTCTGGGTCTGTATCACCAGTCTGGGTCTGTATCACCAGCCTGGGTCTGTACTACCAGTCTGGGTCTCTACTACCAATCTGGGTCTATAAAACCAGTCTGGGTATATACTACTAGTCTGGGTCTATACTACCAATCTGGGTCTGTACTACAAGTCTGGGTCTATACTACCAGTCTGGGTCTGTACTACCAGTCTGGGTCTATATTACCAGTCTGGGTCTATACTACCAGTTTGGGTCTGTATCACCAGTCTGGGTCTGTACTACCAGTTTGGGACTGTATCATTAGTCTGGGTCAGTACTACCAGTCTGGGTCTATACTATCAGTCTGGGTCAGTACTACCAGTCTGGGTCTGTACTACCAGTCTGGGTCTATACTACCAGTCTGGATCTGTATTCCAGTCTGGGTCTGTACTACCAGTCTGGGTCTGTACTACCAGTCTGGGTCTATACTACCAGTCTGGGTCTGTACTACCAGTCTGGGTCTATACTCCAGTCTGGGTCTGTATTATCATTCTGGGTCTATACTACCAGTCTGGGTCTATACTACCAGTCTGGGTCTATACCACCAGTCTGGGTCTGTACTAACAGTCTGGGTCTGTATCACCAGTCTGGGTCTGTATCACCAGCCTGGGTCTGTACTACCAGTCTGGGACTCTACTACCAATCTGGGTCTATACAACCAGTCTGGGTCTATACTACCAGTCTGGGTCTGTACTACCAGTCTGGGTCTATATTACCAGTCTTGGTCTGTATCACCAGTCTGGGTCTTTATCACCAGTCTGGGTCTGTACTACCAGTCTTGGTCTGTACTAACAGTCTGGGTCTGTTCCACCAGTCTTGGTATATGCTACCAGTCTGGGTCTGTACTACCAGTTGGGTCTGTATCACCAGTCGGGGTCAATACTACCAGTCTGGTCTTTACTACCAGTCTGGGTCTATACTACCAGTCTAGGTCTGTACTACAAGTCTGGGTCTGTACTACCAGTCTGGATCATTACTACCAGTGTGTGTCTGTATCACCAGTCTGGGTCTGTTTCACTAGTCTGGTCTGTACTACCAGTCTGGGTCTGTACTACCAGTCGGGTCTGTACTACCAGTCTGGGTCTGTACTACCAGTCTGGGTCTGTACTACCAGTCTGGATCTTTACTACCAGTCTGGGTCTGTATCACCAGTCTGGGTCTGTACTACCAGTCTGGGTCTATACTACCAGTCTGGGTCTATACTACCAGTCTGGGTATGAACTACCAGTCTGGGTCTGTACTACCAGTCTGGGTCTCTATCACCAGTCTGGGCCTGTACTACCAGTCTGGGTCTATATTACCAGTCTGGGTCTGTACTACCAGTCTCGGTCTGTACCACCAGTCTGGGTCTGTATCACCAGTCTGGGTCTGTATCACCAGTCTGGGTCTGTACTAACAGTCTGGGTCTATACTACCAGTCTGGGTCTGTATCACCAGTCTGGGTCTGTATCCCCAGTCTGGGTCTATACTACCAGTCTGGGTCTGTACTACCAGTCTGTGTCTGTATCACCAGTCTGGGTCTGTACAACCAGTCTGGATCTGTATTCCATTCTGGGTCTGACCTACCAGTCTGGGTCTATACTACAAGTCTGGGTCTGTATCACCAGTCTGGTCTGTACTACCAGTCTGGGTCTGTACTACCAGTCTGGGTCTTTACTTCCAGTCTGGGTCTATGCTACCAGTCTGGGTCTATACTACCAGTCTGGGTCTATACTACCAGTCTGGGTCTGAACTATCAGTCTGGGTCTATACAACCAGTCTGGGTCTGTACTACCAGTCTGGGTCTGTACTACCAGTCTGGATCTATAATACCAATCTGGATCTATACTACCAGTCTGGGTCTGTGCTACCAGTCTGGTTCTGTATCACCAGTCTTGTTCTGTACTACCAGTCTGAGTCTATACTACAAGTCTGGGTCTATACTACCAGTCTGGATCTGTATTCCAGTCTGGGTCTGTACTACCAGTCTGGGTCTGTACTACCAGTCTGGGTCTATACTACCAGTCTGGGTCTATACTACCAGTCTGGGTCTGTAATACCAGTCTGGGTCTGTATCACCAGTCTGGGTCTGTACAACCAGTCTGGATCTGTATTCCATTCTGGTTCTGACCTACCAGTCTGGGTCTGTACTACCAGTCTGGGTCTATACTACCAGTCTGTGTCTGTACTACCAGTCTGGGTCTATACTACCAGTCTTGGTCTGTACTACCAGTCTGGGTCTGTATTACCAGTCTGGGTCTATACTACCAGTCTGGGTCTACACTATGAGTCTGGGTCTGTACTAACAGTCTGGGTCTGTACTACCAGTCTGGGTCAATACTACCAGTCTGGGTCTGTATCACCAGTCTGGGTCTATACTGCCTGTCTGGGTCTATACTACAAGTTTGGGTCTGTATCATCAGTCTGGGTCTGTACTACCAGTTTGGGTCTGTATCACCAGTCTGGGTCTATACTACAAGTCTGGGTCTATAATACCAGTCTGGATCTGTATTCCAGTCTGGGGCTGTACTACCAGTCTGGGTCTGTACTACCAGTCTGGGTCTATACTACCAGTCTGGGTCTGTACTACCAGTCTGGGTCAATACTACCAGTCTGGGACTGTACTACCAGTCTGGGTCTGTATCACCAGTCTGGGTCTGTATCACCAGTCTGGGTCTATACTACCAGTCTGGGTCTATACTACCAGTCTGGATCTATACTACCAGTGTGGGTCTATACTACCAGTCTGAGTCTGTACTACCAGTCTGAGTCTGTACTACCAGTCTGGGTCTGTATCACCAGTCTGGGTATATACTACCAGTCTGGGTCTATACTACCAGTCTGGGTCTTTACTTCCAGTCTGGGTCTGCAATATGAGTCTGGGTCTATACTACCAGTCTGGGTCTGTATCACCAGTCTGGGGTTATACTACCTGTCTGAGTCTTTACTACCAGTTTGGGTCTGTATCACCAGTCTGGGTCTGTACTACCAGTTTGGGTCTGTATCACCAGTCTGGGTCTGTACTACCAGTCTGGGTCTATACTACCAGTCAGGGTCTGTACTACCAGTCTGGGTCAGTACTACCAGTCTGGGTCTGTACTACCAGTCTGGGTCTATACTACCAGTCTGGGTCTGTACTACCAGTCTGGGTCTGTACTACCAGTCTGGGTCTATACTACCAGTCTGGGTCTATACTACCAGTCTAGGTCTGTTCTACCAGTCTGGGTCTATACTACAAGTCTGGGTCTATACTACCAGTCTGGATCTGTATTCCTGTCTGGGTCTGTACTACCAGTCTGGGTCTGTACTACCAGTTTGGGTCTGTATCACCTGTCTGGGTCTGTACTACCAGTCTGGGTCTATATTACCAGTCTGGGTCTATACTACCAGTATTGGTCTGTATCACCAGTCTGGGTCTGTACTCCCAGTCTGGATCTTTACTACAAGTCTGGGTCTGTACTACCAGTCTGGGTCTATACTACCAGTCTGGGTCTGTACTACCAGTCTGGGTCTGTATCACCAGTCTGGGTCCGTACTACCAGTCTTGGTCTGTATCACAAATTTGCTCTGTACTACCAGTCTGGGTCTGTACTACCAGTCTGGGTCGATACTACCAGTCTGGGTCTGTATCACCAGACTGGGTCTGTACTACCAGTCTGGGTCTATACTACCAGTCTGGGTCTGTACTACCAGTCTGGGTCTATACTACCAGTCTGGGTCTGTACAACCAGTCTGGGTCTATACTACCAGTCTGGGTCTGTTCTACCAGTCTGGGTCTATACTACTAGTCTGGGTCTGTATCACCAGTCTGGTCTGTACTACCAGTCTGGGTCTGTACTACCAGTCTGGGTCTATACTACCAGTCTGGGTCTGTACTACAAGTCTGGGTCTGTATCACCAGTCTTGGTCTGTATCACCAGTCTGGGTCTGTACTACCTGTCTGGGTCTGTACTAACAGTCTGGGTCTGTATCACCAGTCTGGGTCTGTATCACCAGCCTGGGTCTGTACTACCAGTCTGGGTCTCTACTACCAATCTGGGTCTATACAACCAGTCTGGGTCTATACTACCAGTCTGGGTCTATACTACCATTCTGGGTCTGTACTACAAGTCTGGGTCTATACTACCAGTCTGGGTCTGTACTACCAGTCTGGGTCTGTACTACCAGTCTTGGTCTGTATCACCAGTCTGGGTCTGTATCACCTGTCTGGGTCTATACTATCAGTCTGGGTCTTTACTACCAGTTTGGGTCTATATTACCAGTCTGGGTCTGTATCACCAGTCTGGGTCTGTATCACCAGTCTGGGTCTGTACTACCAGTCTTGGTCTGTACTACCAGTCTGGGTCTGTACCACTAGTCTTGGTATATTCTACCAGTCTGGGTCTGTACTACCAGTCTGGGTCTGTATCACCAGTCGGGGTCAATACTACCAGTCTGGGTCTGTACTACCAGTCTGGGTCGATACTACCAGTCTAGGTCTGTACTACAAGTCTGGGTCTGTACTACCAGTCTGGATCTTTACTACCAGTGTGGGTCTGTATCACCAGTCTGGGTCTGTTTCACTAGTCTGGTCTGTACTACCAGTCTGGGTCTGTACTACCAGTCTGGGTCTGTACTACCAGTCTGGGTCTGTACTACCAGTCTGCGTCTGTACTACCAGTCTGGGTCTGTACTACCAGTCTGGTCTGTACAACCAGTCTGGATCTTTACTACCAGTCTGGATCTGTATCACCGGTCTGGGTCTGTATCACCAGTCTGGGTCTGTACTACCAGTCTGGGTCTGTACTACCAGTCTGGGTCTATACTACCAGTCTGGGTCTATACTACCAGTCTGGGTCTGTACTACCAGTCTGGGTCTATACTACCAGTCTGGGTCTGTACTACCAGTCTGAGTCTATACTACAAGTCTGGGTCTATACTACCAGTCTGTGTCTGTATTCCAGTCTGGGTCTGTATCACCAGTCTGGGTCTGTATCACCAGTCTGGGTCTGTACTACCAGTCTGGGTCTATACTACCAGTCTGAGTCTGTATCACCAGTCTGGGTCTGTATCGCCAGTCTGGGTCTGTACTACCAGTCTGGGTCTATACTACCAGTCTGGGTCTGTACTACCAGTCTGGGTCTATACTACCAGTCTGGGTCTGTACTACCAGTCTGGGTCTATACTACAAGTCTGGGTCTGTATCACCAGTCTGGTCTGTACTACCAGTCTGGGTCTGTACTACCAGTCTGGGTCTTTACTTCCAGTCTGGGTCTATGCTACCAGTCTGGGTCTATACTACCAGTCTGGGTCTATACTACCAGTCTGGGTCTATACTACCAGTCTGGGT
This sequence comes from Coregonus ussuriensis, assembly GCA_031479575.1. Taxonomy (NCBI): domain Eukaryota; kingdom Metazoa; phylum Chordata; class Actinopteri; order Salmoniformes; family Salmonidae; genus Coregonus; species Coregonus ussuriensis. The sequence goes on along the minus strand of JAVHNI010000136.1, from coordinate 103,418 downwards.
CTGTACTACCAGTCTGGGTCAATACTACCAGTCTGGGTCTGTATCACCAGTCTGGGTCTATACTACCAGTCTGGATCTATACTACCAGTGTGGGTCTGTACTACCAGTCTGGGTCTATACTACCAGTCTGAGTCTGTACTACCAGTCTGGGTCTGTATCACCAGTCTGGGTATATACTACCAGTCTGGGTCTATACTACCAGTCTGGGTCTGTATCACCAAACTGGGTCTTTACTTCCAGTCTGGGTCTACAATATGAGTCTGGGTCTATACTACCAGTCTGGGTCTATACTACCAGTCTGGATCTATACTACCAGTGTGGGTCTGTACTACCAGTCTGGGTCTATACTACCAGTCTGAGTCTGTACTACCAGTCTGGGTCTGTATCACCAGTCTGGGTATATACTACCAGTCTGGGTCTATACTACCAGTCTGGGTCTGTATCACCAGTCTGGGTCTTTACTTCCAGTCTGGGTCTACAATATGAGTCTGGGTCTATACTACCAGTCTGGGTCTGTATCACCAGTCTGGGTCTGTACTACCAGTCTGGGTCTATACTACCAGTCTGAGTCTGTATCACCAGTCTGGGTCTGTATCGCCAGTCTGGGTCTGTACTACCAATCTGGGTCTATACTACCATTCTGGGTCTGTACTACCAGTCTGGGTCTATACTACCAGTCTGGGTCTGTACTACCAGTCTGGGTCTATACTACAAGTCTGAGTCTGTATCACCAGTCTGGTCTGTACTACCAGTCTGGGTCTGTACTACCAGTCTGGGTCTTTACTTCCAGTCTGGGTCTATGCTACCAGTCTGGGTCTATACTACCAGTCTGGGTCTATACTACCAGTCTGGGTCTGAACTACCAGTCTGGGTCTATACAACCAGTCTGGGTCTGTACTACCAGTCTGGGTCTGTACTACCAGTCTGGATCTATACTACCAATCTGGATCTATACTACCAGTCTGGGAACGTACTACCAGTCTGGGTCTGTATCACCAGTCTGGTTCTGTACTACCAGTCTGAGTCTATACTACAAGTCTGGGTCTATACTACCAGTCTGTGTCTGTATTCCAGTCTGGGTCTGTACTACCAGTCTGGGTCTGTACTACCAGTCTGGGTCTATACTACCAGTCTGGGTCTGTACTACCAGTCTGGGTCTATACTACCAGTCTGGGTCTATACTACCAGTCTGGGTCTATACTACCAGTCTGGGTCTGTACTACCACTCTGAGTCTATACTACAAGTCTGGGTCTATACTACCAGTCTGTGTCTGTATTCCAGTCTGGGTCTGTACTACCAGTCTGGGTCTGTACTACCAGTCTGGGTCTATACTACCAGTCTGGGTCTGTACTACCAGTCTGGGTCTATACTACCAGTCTGGGTCTATACTACCAGTCTGGGTCTGTACTACCAGTCTGGGTCTGTATCACCAGTCTGGGTCTGTACAACCAGTCTGGATCTGTATTCCATTCTGGGTCTGACCTACCAGTCTGGGTCTGTACTACCAGTCTGGGTCTATACTACCAGTCTGGGTCTGTACTACCAGTCTGGGTCTATACTACCAGTCTTGGTCTGTACTACCAGTATGTGTCTGTATTACCAGTCTGGGTCTATACTACCAGTCTGGGTCTACACTATGAGTCTGGGTCTGTACTACCAGTCTGGGTCTGTACTACCAGTCTGGGTCAATACTACCAGTCTGGGTCTGTATCACCAGTCTGGGTCTATACTACCTGTCTGGGTCTATACTACAAGTTTGGGTCTGTATCACCAGTCTGGGTCTGTACTACCAGTTTGGGTCTGTATCACCAGTCTGGGTCTATACTACAAGTCTGGGTCTATACTACCAGTCTGGATCTGTATTCCAGTCTGGGTCTGTACTACCAGTCTGGGTCTGTACTACCAGTCTGGGTCTATAATACCAGTCTGGGTCTATACTACCAGTCTGGGTCTATACTACCAGTCTGGATCTATACTACCAGTCTGGGTCTGTATCACCAGTCTGGGTCTATACTACCAGTCTGGATCTATACTACCAGTGTGGGTCTGTACTACCAGTCTGGGTCTATACTACCAGTCTGAGTCTGTACTACCAGTCTGGGTCTGTATCACCGTCTGGGTATATACTACCAGTCTGGGTCTATACTACCAGTCTGGGTCTGTATCACCAGTCTGGGTCTTTACTTCCAGTCTGGGTCTACAATATGAGTCTGGGTCTATACTACCAGTCTGGGTCTATACTACCAGTCTGGATCTATACTACCAGTGTGGGTCTGTACTACCAGTCTGGGTCTATACTACCAGTCTGAGTCTGTACTACCAGTCTGGGTCTGTATCACCAGTCTGGGTATATACTACCAGTCTGGGTCTATACTACCAGTCTGGGTCTGTATCACCAGTCTGGGTCTTTACTTCCAGTCTGGGTCTACAATATGAGTCTGGGTCTATACTACCAGTCTGGGTCTGTATCACCAGTCTGGGTCTGTACTACCAGTCTGGGTCTATACTACCAGTCTGAGTCTGTATCACCAGTCTGGGTCTGTATCGCCAGTCTGGGTCTGTACTACCAGTCTGGGTCTATACTACCAGTCTGGGTCTGTACTACCAGTCTGGGTCTATACTACCAGTCTGGGTCTGTACTACCAGTCTGGGTCTATACTACAAGTCTGGGTCTGTTCACCAGTCTGGTCTGTACTACCAGTCTGGGTCTGTACTACCAGTCTGGGTCTTTACTTCCAGTCTGGGTCTATGCTACCAGTCTGGGTCTATACTACCAGTCTGGGTCTATACTACCAGTCTGGGTCTGTACTACCAGTCTGGGTCAATACTACCAGTCTGGGTCTGTATCACCAGTCTGGGTCTATACTACCAGTCTGGATCTATACTACCAGTGTGGGTCTGTACTACCAGTCTGGGTCTATACTACCAGTCTGAGTCTGTACTACCAGTCTGGGTCTGTATCACCAGTCTGGGTATATACTACCAGTCTGGGTCTATACTACCAGTCTGGGTCTGTATCACCAGTCTGGGTCTTTACTTCCAGTCTGGGTCTACAATATGAGTCTGGGTCTATACTACCAGTCTGGGTCTATACTACCAGTCTGGATCTATACTATACTACCAGTGTGGGTCTGTACTACCAGTCTGGGTCCATACTACCAGTCTGAGTCTGTACTACCAGTCTGGGTCTGTATCACCAGTCTGGGTATATACTACCAGTCTGGGTCTATACTACCAGTCTGGGTCTGTATCACCAGTCTGGGTCTTTACTTCCAGTCTGGGTCTACAATATGAGTCTGGGTCTATACTACCAGTCTGGGTCTGTATCACCAGTCTGGGTCTGTACTACCAGTCTGGGTCTATACTACCAGTCTGAGTCTGTATCACCAGTCTGGGTCTGTATCGCCAGTCTGGGTCTGTACTACCAATCTGGGTCTATACTACCAGTCTGGGTCTGTACTACCAGTCTGGGTCTATACTACCAGTCTGGGTCTGTACTACCAGTCTGGGTCTATACTACAAGTCTGGGTCTGTATCACCAGTCTGGTCTGTACTACCAGTCTGGGTCTGTACTACCAGTCTGGGTCTTTACTTCCAGTCTGGGTCTATGCTACCAGTCTGGGTCTATACTACCAGTCTGGGTCTATACTACCAGTCTGGGTCTGAACTACCAGTCTGGGTCTATACAACCAGTCTGGGTCTGTACTACCACTCTGGGTCTGTACTACCAGTCTGGATCTATACTACCAATCTGGATCTATACTACCAGTCTGGGAACGTACTACCAGTCTGGGTCTGTATCACCAGTCTGGTTCTGTACTACCAGTCTGAGTCTATACTACAAGTCTGGGTCTATACTACCAGTCTGTATCTGTATTCCAGTCTGGGTCTGTACTACCAGTCTGGGTCTGTACTACCAGTCTGGGTCTATACTACCAGTCTGGGTCTGTACTACCAGTCTGGGTCTATACTACCAGTCTGGGTCTATACTACCAGTCTGGGTCTGTACTACCAGTCTGGGTCTATACTACCAGTCTGGGTCTGTACTACCACTCTGAGTCTATACTACAAGTCTGGGTCTATACTACCAGTCTGTGTCTGTATTCCAGTCCAGTCTGGGTCTGTACTACCAGTCTGGGTCTGTACTACCAGTCTGGGTCTATACTACCAGTCTGGGTCTGTACTACCAGTCTGGGTCTATACTACCAGTCTGGGTCTATACTACCAGTCTGGGTCTGTACTACCAGTCTGGGTCTGTATCACCAGTCTGGGTCTGTACAACCAGTCTGGATCTGTATTCCATTCTGGGTCTGACCTACCAGTCTGGGTCTGTACTACCAGTCTGGGTCTATACTACCAGTCTGGGTCTGTACTACCAGTCTGGGTCTATACTACCAGTCTTGGTCTGTACTACCAGTATGGGTCTGTATTACCAGTCTGGGTCTATACTACCAGTCTGGGTCTACACTATGAGTCTGGGTCTGTACTACCAGTCTGGGTCTGTACTACCAGTCTGGGTCAATACTACCAGTCTGGGTCTGTATCACCAGTCTGGGTCTATACTACCTGTCTGGGTCTATACTACAAGTTTGGGTCTGTATCACCAGTCTGGGTCTGTACTACCAGTTTGGGTCTGTATCACCAGTCTGGGTCTATACTACAAGTCTGGGTCTATACTACCAGTCTGGATCTGTATTCCAGTCTGGGTCTGTACTACCAGTCTGGGTCTGTACTACCAGTCTGGGTCTATACTACCAGTCTGGGTCTATACTACCAGTCTGGGTCTATACTACCAGTCTGGATCTATACTACCAGTGTGGGTCTGTACTACCAGTCTGGGTCTATACTACCAGTCTGAGTCTGTACTACCAGTCTGGGTCTGTATCACCAGTCTGGGTATATACTACCAGTCTGGGTCTATACTACCAGTCTGGGTCTGTATCACCAGTCTGGGTCTTTACTTCCAGTCTGGGTCTACAATATGAGTCTGGGTCTATACTACCAGTCTGGGTCTGTATCACCAGTCTGGGGTTATACTACCTGTCTGGATCTTTACTACCAGTTTGGGTCTGTATCACCAGTCTGGGTCTGTACTACCAGCTTGGGTCTGTATCACCAGTCTGGGTCTGTACTACCAGTCTGGGTCTATACTACCAGTCTGGGTCTGTACTACCAGTCTGGGTCTATACTACCAGTCTGGGTCTGTATCACCAGTCTGGGTCTGTTTCACCAGTCTGGGTCTGTATTTCCAGTCTGTGTCTATACTACAAGTCTGGGTCTGTACTACCAGTCTGGGTCTGTACTACCAGTCTGGGTCTATACTACCAGTCTGGGTCTATACTACCAGTCTGGGTCTATACTACCAGTATTGGTCTGTATCACCAGTCTGGGTCTGTTTCACCAGTCTGGGTCTGTACTCCCAGTCTGGGTCTATACTACAAGTCTGGGTCTGTACTACCAGTCTGGGTCTATACTACCAGTCTGGGTCTGTACTACCAGTCTGGGTCTGTATCACCAGTCTGGGTCTGTACTACCAGTCTGGGTCTGTATCACTAGTTGGGTCTGTACTACCAGTCTGGGTCTGTACTACCAGTCTGGGTCTATACTACCAGTCTGGGTCTGTATCACCAGTCTGGGTCTGAACTACCAGTCTGGGTCTATACTACCAGTGTGGGTCTGTACTACCAGTCTGGGTCTATACTACCAGTCTGGGTCTGTACAACCAGTCTGGGTCTATACTACCAGTCTGGGTCTGTTCTACCAGTCTGGGTCTATACTACTAGTCTGGGTCTGTATCACCAGTCTGGTCTGTACTACCAGTCTGGGTCTGTACTACCAGTCTGGGTCTATACTACCAGTCTGGGTCTGTATCACCAGTCTTGGTCTGTATCACTAGTCTGGGTCTGTACTACCTGTCTGGGTCTATACTACCAGTCTGGATCTGTATTCCAGTCTGGGTCTGTACTACCAGTCTGGGTCTGTACTACCAGTCTGGGTCTATACTACCAGTCTGGGTCTGTACTACCAGTCTGGGTCTATACTCTTGTCTGGGTCTGTATTACCATTATGGGTCTATACTACCAGTCTGGGTCTATACTACCAGTCTGGGTCTATACCACCAGTCTGGGTCAGTACTAACAGTCTGGGTCTATACTACCAGTCTGGGTCTGTACTATAAGTCTGGGTCAGTATCACCAGTCTGGGTCTATACTACCAGTCTGGGTCTATACTACCAGTCTGGTTCTGTATCACCAGTCTGGGTCTGTATCACCAGCCTGTGTCTATACTACCAGTCTGGGTCTATACTTCCAATCTGGGTCTATACAACAAGTCTGGGTCTATACTACCAGTCTGGGTCTATACTACCATTCTGGGTCTGTACTACAAGTCTGGGTCTATACTACCAGTCTGGGTCTGTACTACCAGTCTGGGTCTATATTACCAGTCTGGGTCTGTACTACCAGTCTGGGTCTGTATCACCAGTCTGGGCCTGTACTACCAGTCTGGGTCTATACTACCAGTCTTAGTCTTTACTATCAATCTGGGTCTATAGTACCAGTCTGGGTCTATACTACCAGTCTGGGTCTGTACTACCAGTCTGGGTCTGTACTACCAGTCTGGGTATATACTACCAGTCTTGGTCTGTACTACCAGTCTGGGTCTGTACCACCAGTCTTGGTCTATGCTACCAGTCTGGGTCTGAACTACCAGTCTGGGTCTGTATCACCAGTCGGGGTCAAAACTACCAGTCTGGGTCTGTACTACCAGTCTGGGTCTATACTACCAGTCTGGGTCTGTACTACAAGTCTGGGTCTGTACTACCAGTCTGGATCTTTACTACCAGTGTGGGTCTGTATCACCAGTCTGGGTCTGTTTCACTAGTCTGGTCTGTACTACCAGTCTGGGTCTGTACTACCAGTCTTAGTCTGTACTATCAGTCTGGGTCTATAGTACCAGTCTGGGTCTATACTACCAGTCTGGGTCTGTACTACCAGTCTGGTTCTGTATCACCAGTCTGGGTATATACTACCAGTCTTGGTCTGTACTACCAGTCTGTGTCTGTACCACCAGTCTTGGTCTATGCTACCAGTCTGGGTCTGAACTACCAGTCTGGGTCTGTATCACCAGTCGGGGTCAAAACTACCAGTCTGGGTCTGTACTACCAGTCTGGGTCTATACTACCAGTCTGGGTCTGTACTACAAGTCTGGGTCTGTACTACCAGTCTGGATCTTTACTACCAGTGTGGGTCTGTATCACCAGTCTGGGTCTGTTTCACTAGTCTGGTCTGTACTACCAGTCTGGGTCTGTACTACCAGTCTGGGTCTGTACTACCAGTCTGGGTCTATACTACCAGTCTGGGTCTGAATCATCAGTCTGGGTCTTTACTTCCAGTCTGGGTCTGTATCACCAGTCTGGGTCTATACTATCAGTCTGAGTCTGTATCACCAGTCTGGGTCTACACTACCAGTCTGGGTCTGTACTACCAGTCTGGGTCTGTACTACCAGTCTGGGACTATGCTACCAGTTTGGGTCTGTATCACCAGTCTGGGTCTGTACTACCAGTTTGGGACTGTATCATCAGTCTGGGTCTGTACTACCAGTCTGGGTCTATACTATCAGTCTGGGTCAGTACTACCAGTCTGGGTCTGTACTACCAGTCTGGGTCAATACTACCAGTCTGGATCTGTATTCCAGTCTGGGTCTGTATTCCAGTCTGGGTCTGTACTACCAGTCTGGGTCTATACTACCAGTCTGGGTCTGTACTACCAGTCTGGGTCTATACTCCAGTCTGGGTCTGTATTACCATTCAGGGTATATACTACCAGTCTGGGTCTATACTACCAGTCTGGGTCTATACCACCAGTCTGGGTCTGTACTAACATTCTGGGTCTATACTACTATTCTGGGTCTGTATCACCAGTCTGGGTCTGTATCACCAGCCTGGGTCTGTACTACCAGTCTGGGTCTCTACTACCAATCTGGGTCTATACAACCAGTCTGGGTCTATACTACCAGTCTGGGTCAATACTACCATTCTGGGTCTGTACTACAAGTCTGGGTCTATACTACCAGTCTGGGTCTGTACTACCAGTCTGGGTCTATATTACCAGTCTGGGTCTGTATCACCAGTCTGGGTCTGTATCACCTGTCTGGGTCTATACTACCAGTCTGGGTCTGTACTACCAGTTTGGGTCTGTACTACCAGTCTGGGTCTGTATCACCAGTCTGGGTCTGTACTACCAGTCTTGGTCTATGCTACCAGTCTTGGTCTGTACTAACAGTCTGGGTCTGTATCACCAGTCGGGGTCAATACTACCAGTCTGGGTCTGTACTACCAGTCTGGGTCTATACTACCAGTCTGGGTCTATACTACCAGTCTGGGTCTGTACTACCAGTCTGGGTCTATATTACCAGTCTGGGTCTATACTACCAGTCTGGGTCTGTATCACCAGTCTGGGCCTGTACTACCAGTCTGGGTCTATACTACCAGTCTTAGTCTTTACTATCAATCTGGGTCTATAGTACCAGTCTGGGTCTATACTACCAGTCTGGGTCTGTACTACCAGTCTGGGTCTGTATCACCAGTCTGGGTATATACTACCAGTCTTGGTCTGTACTACCAGTCTGGGTCTGTACCACCAGTCTTGGTCTATGCTACCAGTCTGGGTCTGAACTACCAGTCTGGGTCTGTATCACCAGTCGGGGTCAATACTACCAGTCTGGTCTGTACTACCAGTCTGGGTCTATACTACCAGTCTGGATCTGTACTACAAGTCTGGGTCTGTACTACCAGTCTGGATCTTTACTACCAGTGTGGGTCTGTATCACCAGTCTGGGTCTGTTTCACTAGTCTGGTCTGTACTACCAGTCTGGGTCTGTACTACCAGTCTGGGTCTGTACTACCAGTCTGGGTCTATACTACCAGTCTGGGTCTGTATCATCAGTCTGGGTCTTTACTTCCAGTCTGGGTCTGTATCACCAGTCTGGGTCTATACTATCAGTCTGAGTCTGTATCACCAGTCTGGGTCTACACTACCAGTCTGGGTCTGTACTACCAGTCTGGGTCTGTACTACCAGTCTGGGACTATGCTACCAGTTTGGGTCTGTATCACCAGTCTGGGTCTGTACTACCAGTTTGGGACTGTATCATCAGTCTGGGTCTGTACTACCAGTCTGGGTCTATACTATCAGTCTGGGTCAGTACTACCAGTCTGGGTCTGTACTACCAGTCTGGGTCTATACTACCAGTCTGGATCTGTATTCCAGTCTGGGTCTGTATTCCAGTCTGGGTCTGTACTACCAGTCTGGGTCTATACTACCAGTCTGGGGCTGTACTACCAGTCTGGGTCTATACTCCAGTCTGGGTCTGTATTACCATTCAGGGTATATACTACCAGTCTGGGTCTATACTACCAGTCTGGGTCTATACCACCAGTCTGGGTCTGTACTAACATTCTGGGTCTATACTATATTCTGGGTCTGTATCACCAGTCTGGGTCTGTATCACCAGCCTGGGTCTGTACTACCAGTCTGGGTCTCTACTACCAATCTGGGTCTATACAACCAGTCTGGGTCTATACTACCAATCTGGGTCAATACTACCATTCTGGGTCTGTACTACAAGTCTGGGTCTATACTACCAGTCTGGGTCTGTACTACCAGTCTGGGTCTATATTACCAGTCTGGGTCTGTATCACCAGTCTGGGTCTGTATCACCTGTCTGGGTCTATACTACCAGTCTGGGTCTGTACTACCAGTTTGGGTCTGTACTACCAGTCTGGGTCTGTATCACCAGTCTGGGTCTGTACTACCAGTCTTGGTCTATGCTACCAGTCTTGGTCTGTACTAACAGTCTGGGTCTGTATCACCAGTCGGGGTCAATACTACCAGTCTGGGTCTGTACTACCAGTGTGGGTCTGTATCATCAGTCTGGGTCTTTACTTTCGGTCTGGGTCTGTATCACCAGTCTGGGTCTGTACTACCAGTCTGGGTCTCTATCACCAGTCTGGGTCTCCACTACCACTCTGGGTCTGTACTACCAGTATGGGTCTGTACTACCAGTGTGGGTCTATGCTACCAGTCTGGGTCTGTATCCCCAGTCTGGGTCTATACTACCAGTCTGGGTCTATACTACCAGTTTGGGTCTGTATCACTAGTCTGGGTCTGTACTACCAGTTTGGAACTGTATCACCAGTCTGGTTCTGTACTACCAGTCTGGGTCAGTACTACCAGTCTGGGTCAGTACTATCAGTCTGGGTCTATAGTACCAGTCTGGGTCTATACTACCAGTCTGGGTCTGTACTACCAGTCTGGGTCTGTATCACCAGTCTGGGTATATACTACCAGTCTTGGTCTGTACTACCAGTCTGGGTCTGTACCACCAGTCTTGGTCTATGCTACCAGTCTGGGTCTGAACTACCAGTCTGGGTCTGTATCACCAGTCGGGGTCAATACTACCAGTCTGGGTCTGTACTACCAGTCTGGGTCTATACTACCAGTCTGGATCTGTACTACAAGTCTGGGTCTGTACTACTAGTCTGGATCTTTACTACCAGTGTGGGTCTGTATCACCAGTCTGGGTCTGTTTCACTAGTCTGGTCTGTACTACCAGTCTGGGTCTGTACTACCAGTCTGGGTCTGTACTACCAGTCTGGGTCTATACTACCAGTCTGAGTCTGTATCACCAGTCTTGGTCTACACTACCAGTCTGGGTCTGTACTACCAGTCTGGGTCTGTACTACCAGTCTGGGACTATGCTACCAGTTTGGGTCTGTATCACCAGTCTGGGTCTGTACTACCAGTTTGGGACTGTATCATCAGTCTGGGTCTGTACTACCAGTCTGGGTCTATACTATCAGTCTGGGTCTCTATCACCAGTCTGGGTCTCCACTACCACTCTGGGTCTGTACTACCAGTATGGGTCTGTACTACCAGTGTGGGTCTATGCTACCAGTCTGGGTCTGTATCCCCAGTCTGGGTATATACTACCAGTCTGGGTCTATACTACCAGTTTGGGTCTGTATCACTAGTCTGGGTCTGTACTACCAGTTTGGAACTGTATCACCAGTCTGGTTCTGTACTACCAGTCTGGGTCAGTACTACCAGTCTGGGTCAGTACTATCAGTCTGGGTCTATAGTACCAGTCTGGGTCTATACTACCAGTCTGGGTCTGTACTACCAGTCTGGGTCTGTATCACCAGTCTGGGTATATACTACCAGTCTTGGTCTGTACTACCAGTCTGGGTCTGTACCACCAGTCTTGGTCTATGCTACCAGTCTGGGTCTGAACTACCAGTCTGGGTCTGTATCACCAGTCGGGGTCAATACTACCAGTCTGGGTCTGTACTACCAGTCTGGGTCTATACTACCAGTCTGGATCTGTACTACAAGTCTGGGTCTGTACTACTAGTCTGGATCTTTACTACCAGTGTGGGTCTGTATCACCAGTCTGGGTCTGTTTCACTAGTCTGGTCTGTACTACCAGTCTGGGTCTGTACTACCAGTCTGGGTCTGTACTACCAGTCTGGGTCTATACTACCAGTCTGAGTCTGTATCACCAGTCTTGGTCTACACTACCAGTCTGGGTCTGTACTACCAGTCTGGGTCTGTACTACCAGTCTGGGACTATGCTACCAGTTTGGGTCTGTATCACCAGTCTGGGTCTGTACTACCAGTTTGGGACTGTATCATCAGTCTGGGTCTGTACTACCAGTCTGGGTCTATACTATCAGTCTGGGTCAGTACTACCAGTCTGGGTCTGTACTACCAGTCTGGGTCTATACTACCAGTCTGGATCTGTATTCCAGACTGGGTCTGTACTACCAATCTGGGTCTGTACTACCAGTCTGGGTCTATACTACCAGTCTGGGTCTGTACTACCAGTCTGGGTCTATACTCCAGTCTGGGTCTGTATTACCATTCAGGGTCTATACTACCAGTCTGGGTCTATACTAACAGTCTGGGTCTATACCACCAGTCTGGGTCTGTACTAACATTCTGGGTCTATACTACTATTCTGGGTCTGTATCACCAGTCTGGGTCTGTATCACCAGCCTGGGTCTATACAACCAGTCTGGGTCTATACTACCAGTCTGGGTCAATACTACCATTCTGGGTCTGTACTACAAGTCTGGGTCTATACTACCAGTCTGGGTCTGTACTACCGATTCTGGGTCTATATTACCAGTCTGGGTCTGTATCACCTGTCTGGGTCTATACTACCAGTCTGGGTCTGTACTACCAGTTTGGGTCTGTACTACCAGTCTGGGTCTGTATCACCAGTCTGGGTCTGTACTACCAGTCTTGGTCTATGCTACCAGTCTTGGTCTGTACTAACAGTCTGGGTCTGTATCACCAGTCGGGGTCAATACTACCAGTCTGGGTCTGTACTACCAGTCTGGGTCTATACTACCAGTCTGGGTCTGTACTACAAGTCTGGGTCTGTACTACCAGTCTGGATCTTTACTACCAGTGTGGGTCTGTATCACCAGTCTGGGTCTGTTTCACTAGTCTGGTCTGTACTACCAGTCTGGGTCTACACTACCATTCTGGGTCTGTACTACCAGTCTGGGTCTGTACTACCAGTCTGGGTCTATGCTACCAGTCTGGGTCTGTATCCCCAGTCTGGGTCTGTACTACCAGTCTGGGTCTATACTACCAGTTTGGGTCTGTATCACCAGTCTGGGTCTGTACTACCAGTTTGGAACTGTATCACCAGTCTGGTTCTGTACTACCAGTCTGGGTCAGTACTACCAGTCTGGGTCAGTACTATCAGTCTGGCTCTATACTACCTGTCTGGGTCTATACTACCAGTTTGGGTCTGTATCACCAGTCTGGGTCTGTACTACCAGTTTGGGACTGTATCACCAGTCTGGGTCTGTACTACCAGTCTGGGTCTATACTATCAGTCTGGGTCAGTACTACCAGTCTGGGTCTGTACTACCAGTCTGGGTCTATACTACCAGTCTGGATCTGTATTCCAGTCTGGGTCTCTACTACCAGTCTGGGTCTGTACTACCAGTATGGGTCTACACTACCAGTCTGGGTCTGTACTACCAGTCTGGGTCTGTACTACCAGTCTGGGACTATGCTACCAGTTTGGGTCTGTATCACCAGTCAGGGTCTGTACTACCAGTTTGGGACTGTATCATCAGTCTGGGTCTGTACTACCAGTCTGGGCCTATACTATCAGTCTGGGTCAGTACTACCAGTCTGGGTCTGTACTACCAGTCTGGGTCTATACTACCAGTCTGGATCTGTATTCCAGTCTGGGTCTGTACTACCAGTCTGGGTCTGTACTACCAGTCTGGGTCTATACTACCAGTCTGGGTCTGTACTACCAGTCTGGGTCTATACTCCAGTCTGGGTCTGTATTACCATTCAGGGTCTATACTACCAGTCTGGGTCTATACTACCAGTCTGGGTCTATACCACCAGTCTGGGTCTGTACTAACATTCTGGGTCTATACTTCTATTCTGGGTCTGTATCACCAGTCTGGGTCTGTATCACCAGCCTGGGTCTGTACTACCAGTCTGGGTCTCTAGTTCCAATCTGGGTCTATACAACCAGTCTGGGTCTATACTACCAGTCTGGGTCAATACTACCATTCTGGGTCTGTACTACAAGTCTGGGTCTATACTACCAGTCTGGGTCTGTACTACCGATTCTGGGTCTATATTACCATTCTGGGTCTGTATCACCAGTCTGGGTCTGTATCACCTGTCTGGGTCTATACTACCAGTCTGGGTCTGTACTACCAGTTTGGGTCTGTACTACCAGTCTGGGTCTGTATCACCAGTCTGGGTCTGTACTACCAGTCTTGGTCTATGCTACCAGTCTTGGTCTATACTACCAGTCTGGATCTGTATTCCAGACTGGGTCTGTACTACCAATCTGGGTCTGTACTACCAGTCTGGGTCTATACTACCAGTCTGGGTCTGTACTACCAGTCTGGGTCTATACTCCAGTCTGGGTCTGTATTACCATTCAGGGTCTATACTACCAGTCTGGGTCTATACTAACAGTCTGGGTCTATACCACCAGTCTGGGTCTGTACTAACATTCTGGGTCTATACTACTATTCTGGGTCTGTATCACCAGTCTGGGTCTGTATCACCAGCCTGGGTCTATACAACCAGTCTGGGTCTATACTACCAGTCTGGGTCAATACTACCATTCTGGGTCTGTACTACAAGTCTGGGTCTATACTACCAGTCTGGGTCTGTACTACCGATTCTGGGTCTATATTACCAGTCTGGGTCTGTATCACCTGTCTGGGTCTATACTACCAGTCTGGGTCTGTAATACCAGTTTGGGTCTGTACTACCAGTCTGGGTCTGTATCACCAGTCTGGGTCTGTACTACCAGTCTTGGTCTATGCTACCAGTCTTGGTCTGTACTAACAGTCTGGGTCTGTATCACCAGTCGGGGTCAATACTACCAGTCTGGGTCTGTACTACCAGTCTGGGTCTATACTACCAGTCTGGGTCTGTACTACAAGTCTGGGTCTGTCCTACCAGTCTGGATCTTTACTACCAGTGTGGGTCTGTATCACCAGTCTGGGTCTGTTTCACTAGTCTGGTCTGTACTACCAGTCTGGGTCTACACTACCATTCTGGGTCTGTACTACCAGTCTGGGTCTGTACTACCAGTCTGGGTCTATGCTACCAGTCTGGGTCTGTATCCCCAGTCTGGGTCTGTACTACCAGTCTGGGTCTATACTACCAGTTTGGGTCTGTATCACCAGTCTGGGTCTGTACTACCAGTTTGGAACTGTATCACCAGTCTGGTTCTGTACTACCAGTCTGGGTCAGTACTACCAGTCTGGGTCAGTACTATCAGTCTGGCTCTATACTACCTGTCTGGGTCTATACTACCAGTTTGGGTCTGTATCACCAGTCTGGGTCTGTACTACCAGTTTGGGACTGTATCACCAGTCTGGGTCTGTACTACCAGTCTGGGTCTATACTATCAGTCTGGGTCAGTACTACCAGTCTGGGTCTGTACTACCAGTCTGGGTCTATACTACCAGTCTGGATCTGTATTCCAGTCTGGGTCTCTACTACCAGTCTGGGTCTGTACTACCAGTATGGGTCTACACTACCAGTCTGGGTCTGTACTACCAGTCTGGGTCTGTACTACCAGTCTGGGACTATGCTACCAGTTTGGGTCTGTATCACCAGTCAGGGTCTGTACTACCAGTTTGGGACTGTATCATCAGTCTGGGTCTGTACTACCAGTCTGGGCCTATACTATCAGTCTGGGTCAGTACTACCAGTCTGGGTCTGTACTACCAGTCTGGGTCTATACTACCAGTCTGGATCTGTATTCCAGTCTGGGTCTGTACTACCAGTCTGGGTCTGTACTACCAGTCTGGGTCTATACTACCAGTCTGGGTCTGTACTACCAGTCTGGGTCTATACTCCAGTCTGGGTCTGTATTACCATTCAGGGTCTATACTACCAGTCTGGGTCTATACTACCAGTCTGGGTCTATACCACCAGTCTGGGTCTGTACTAACATTCTGGGTCTATACTTCTATTCTGGGTCTGTATCACCAGTCTGGGTCTGTATCACCAGCCTGGGTCTGTACTACCAGTCTGGGTCTCTAGTTCCAATCTGGGTCTATACAACCAGTCTGGGTCTATACTACCAGTCTGGGTCAATACTACCATTCTGGGTCTGTACTACAAGTCTGGGTCTATACTACCAGTCTGGGTCTGTACTACCGATTCTGGGTCTATATTACCAGTCTGGGTCTGTATCACCAGTCTGGGTCTGTATCACCAGTCTGGGTCTGTACTACCAGTCTGGGTCTGTACTACCAGTCTGGGTCTGTACTACCAGTCTGGGTCTGTATCACCAGTCTGGGTCTGTACTACCAGTCTGGGTCTGTATCACCAGTTTGGTCAGTACTACCAGTCTGGGTCTGTACTACCAGTCTGGGTCTATACTACCAGTCTGGGTCTGTACTACCAGTCTGGGTCTATACTCTAGTCTGGGTCTGTATTACCATTATGGGTCTATACTACCAGTCTGGGTCTATACTACCAGTCTGGGTCTATACCACCAGTCTGGGTCTGTACTAACAGTCTGGGTCTATACTACCAGTCTGGGTCTGTACTATAAGTCTGGGTCTGTATCACCAGTCTGGGTCTATACTACCAGTCTGGGTCTATACTACCAGTCTGGTTCTGTATTACCAGTCTGGGTCTGTATCACCAGCCTGGGTCTGTACTACCAGTCTGGGTCTATACTTCCAATCTTGGTCTATACTACCAGTCTGGGTCTGTATCACCAGTCTGGTCTGTACTACCAGTCTGGGTCTGTACTACCAGTCTGGGTCTATACTACCAGTCTGGGTCTATACTACCAGTCTGGGTCTGTACTACCAGTCTGGGTCTATACTACCAGTCTGGGTCTATACTACCAGTCTGGGTCTGTACTACCAGTCTGGGTCTATACTACAAGTCTGGGTCTGTATTCCTGTCTGGGTCTGTACTACCAGTCTGGGTCTGTACTACCAGTCTTGGTCTATACTACCAGTCTGGTCTGTACTACCAGTGTGGGTATGTACTACCAGTCTGGATCTTTTTTACCAGTCTTTGTCTGTATCACCAGTCTGGGTCTGTTTCACCAGTCTGGGTCTGTACTCCCAGTCTGGGTCTATACTACAAGTCTGGGTCTGTACTACCAGTCTGGGTCTATACTACCAGTCTGGGTCTGTACTACCAGTCTGGGTCTGTATCACAAGTCTGGGTCTGTACTACCAGTCTGGGTCTGTATCACCAGTTTGGTCTGTACTACCAGTCTGGGTCTGTACTACCAGTCTGGGTCTACAATACCAGTCTGGGTCTGTACTACCAGTCTGGGTCTATAGTACCAGTCTGGGTCTGTACAACCAGTCTGGGTCTATACTACCAGTCTGGGTCTGTATCACCAGTCTGGGTCTGTATCACCAGTATGGGTCTGTACTACCAGTTGAGGTCTATACTACCAGTCTGGGTCTATACTACCAGTCTGGGTCTGTACTACCAGTCTGGGACTGAACTACCAGTCTGGGTCTATACTACCAGTCTGGGTCTGTACTACCAGTCTGGGTCTGTACTACCAGTCTGGGTCTATACTACCAGTCTGGGTCTATACTACCAGTCTGGGTCTGTACTACCAGTCTGGGTCTATACTACAAGTCTGGGTCTGTATTCCTGTCTGGGTCTGTACTACCAGTCTGGGTCTGTACTACCAGTCTGGGTCTATACTACCAGTCTGGTCTGTACTACCAGTGTGGGTCTGTAATACCAGTCTGGATCTTTATTACCAGTCTTTGTCTGTATCACCAGTCTGGGTCTGTTTCACCAGTCTGGGTCTGTACTCCCAGTCTGGGTCTATACTACAAGTCTGGGTCTGTACTACCAGTCTGGGTCTATACTACCAGTCTGGGTCTTTACTACCAGTCTGGGTCTGTATCACAAGTCTGGGTCTGTACTACCAGTCTGGGTCTGTATCACCAGTTTGGTCTGTACTACCAGTCTGGGTCTGTACTACCAGTCTGGGTCTATACTACCAGTCTGGGTCTGTACTACCAGTCTGGGTCTATACTCTAGTCTGGGTCTGTATTACCATTATGGGTCTATACTACCAGTCTGGGTCTATGCTACCAGTCTGGGTCTATACCACCAGTCTGGGTCTGTACTAACAGTCTGGGTCTATACTACCAGTCTGGGTCTGTACTATAAGTCTGGGTCTGTATCACCAGTCTGGGTCTATACTACCAGCCTGGGTCTGTACTACCAGTCTGGGTCTGTACTACCATTCTGGATCTTTATTACCAGTCTGGGTCTGTATCACCAGTCTGGGTCTGTTTCACCAGTCTGGGTCTGTACTTCCAGTCTGGGTCTATACTATAAGTCTGGGTCTATACTACCAGTCTGGGTCTGTACTATAAGTCTGGGTCTGTATCACCAGTCTGGGTCTATACTACCAGCCTGGGTCTGTACTACCAGTCTGGGTCTGTACTACCATTCTGGATCTTTATTACCAGTCTGGGTCTGTATCACCAGTCTGGGTCTGTTTCACCAGTCTGGGTCTGTACTTCCAGTCTGGGTCTATACTATAAGTCTGGGTCTGTACTACCAGTCTGGGTCTGTAGTACCAGTCTGGGTCTATACTACCAGTCTGGGTCTATACTACCAGTTTGGGTCTATACTACCAGTCTTTGTCTGTATCACCAGTCTGGGTCTGTTTCACCAGTCTTGGTCTGTACTCCCAGTCTGGGTCTATACTACAAGTCTGGGTCTGTACTACCAGTCTGGGTCTATACTACCAGTCTGGGTCTGTATCACAAGTCTGGTCTGTACTACCAGTATGGGTCTGTACTACCAGTCGAGGTCTATACTACCAGTCTGGGTCTATACTACCAGTCTGGGTCTGTACTACCAGTCTGGGTCTGAACTACCAGTCTGGGTCTATACGACCAGTCTGGGTCTGTACTACCAGTCTGGGTCTATACTACCAGTCTGGGTCTGTACTACAAGTCTGGGTCTGTATCACCAGTCTTGGTCTGTATCACCAGTCTGGGTCTGTACTACCAGTCTGGGTCTATACTACCAGTCTGGATCTGTATTCCAGTCTGGGTCTGTAATACCAGTCTGGGTCTGTACTACCAGTCTGAGTCTATACTACCAGTCTGGGTCTGTACTACCAGTCTGGGTCTATACTCTATTCTGGGTCTGTATTACCATTATGGGTCTATACTACCAGTCTGGGTCTATACTACCAGTCTGGGTCTATACCACCAGTCTGGGTCTGTACTAACAGTCTGGGTCTATACTACCAGTCTGGGTCTGTACTATAAGTCTGGGTCTGTATCACCAGTCTGGGTCTATACTACCAGTCTGGGTCTATACTACCAGTCTGGTTCTGTATCACCAGTCTGGGTCTGTATCACCAGCCTGGGTCTGTACTACCAGTCTGGGTCTATACTTCCAATCTTGGTCTATACAACCAGTCTGGGTCTATAATACCAGTCTGGGTCTATACTACCTGTCTGGGTCTGTATCACCAGTCTGGTCTGTACTACCAGTCTGGGTCTGTACTACCAGTCTGGGTCTATACTACCAGTCTGGGTCTATACTACCAGTCTGGGTCTGTACTACCAGTCTGGGTCTGAACTACCAGTCTGGGTCTATACTACCAGTCTGGGTCTTTACTACCATTTTGGGTCTGTATCACCAGTGTGGGTCTGTACTACCAGTTTGGGTCTGTATCACCAGTCTGGGTCTGTACTACCAGTCTGGGTCTATACTACCAGTCAGGGTCTGTACTACCAGTCTGGGTCAGTAATACCAGTCTGGGTCTGTACTACCAGTCTGGGTCTATATTACCAGTCTGGGTCTATACTACCAGTCTAGGTCTGTACTACCAGTCTGGGTCTATACTACAAGTCTGGGTCTATACTACCAGTCTGGATCTGTATTCCTGTCTGGGTCTGTACTACCAGTCTGGGTCTGTACTACCAGTCTGGGTCTATACTACCAGTCTGGTCTGTACTACCAGTGTGGGTCTGTACTACCAGTCTGGATCTTTATTACCAGTCTGGGTCTGTATCACCAGTCTGGGTCTGGTTCACCAGTCTGGGTCTGTACTTCCAGTCTGGGTCTATACTACAAGTCTGGGTCTGTACTACCAGTCTGGGTCTGTACTACCAGTCTGGGTCTATACTACCAGTCTGTGTCTATAATACCAGTCTTGTTCTATACTACCAGTCTTGGTCTGTATCACCAGTCTGGGTCTGTTTCACCAGTCTGGGTCTGTACTCCCAGTCTGGGTCTATACTACAAGTCTGGGTCTGTACCACCAGTCTGGGTCTATACTACCAGTCTGGGTCTGTACTACCAGTCTGGATCTGTATCACCAGTCTGGGTCTGTACTACCAGTCTGGGTCTGTATCACCAGTTTGGTCTGTACTACCAGTCTGGGTCTGTACTACCAGTCTGGGTCTATACTACCAGTCTGGGTCTGTATCACCAGTCTGGGTCTGTACTACCAGTCTGGGTCTATACTACCAGTCTGGGTCTGTACTACCAGTCTGGGTCTATACTACCAGTCTGGGTCTGTACTACCAGTCTGGGTCTGTATCACCAGTCTGGGTCTGTACTACCAGTCTGGGTCTGTATCACCAGTTTGGTCTGTACTACCAGTCTGGGTCTGTACTACCAGTCTGGGTCTATACTACCAGTCTGGGTCTGTATCACCAGTCTGGGTCTGTACTACCAGTCTGGGTCTATACTACCAGTCTGGGTCTGTACTACCAGTCTGGGTCTGTTCAACCAGTCTGGGTCTATTCTACCAGTCTGGGTATATACTACCAGTCTGGTCTGTACTACCAGTCTGGGTCTGTACTACCAGTCTGGGTCTATACTACCAGTCTGGGTCTATACTACCAGTCTGGGTCTGTACTACCAGTCTGGGTCTATACTCTAGTCTGGGTCTGTATTACCAATATGGGTCTATACTACCAGTCTGGGTCTATACTACCAGTCTGGGTCTATACAACCAGTCTGGGTCTTTACTAACAGTCTGGGTCTATACTACCAGTCTGGGTTGTACTATAAGTCTGGGTCAGGATCACCAGTCTGGGTCTATACTAACAGTCTGGGTCTATACTACCAGTCTGGGTCTGTACTACCAGTCTGGGTCTATATTACCAGTCTGGGTCTGTACTACCAGTTTGGGTCTGTACTACCAGTCTGGGTCTGTACTACAAGTCTGGGTCTATACTACCAGTCTGGGTCTGTATCACCAGTCTGGGTATATAGTACCAGTCTGGGTCTATACTACCAGTCTGGGTCTGTACTACCAGTCTGGGTCTATACTACCATTCTGGGTCTGTACTACCAGTCTGGGTCTGTATCACCAGTCTGGGTCTGTACTACCAGTCTGGGTCTGTATAACCAGTTTTGTCTGTACTACCAGTCTGGGTCTGTACTACCAGTCTGGGTCTGTACTATAAGTCTGGGTCTGTATCACCAGTCTGGGTCTATACTACCAGTCTGGGTCTATACTATCAGTCTGGTTCTGTATCACCAGTCTGGGTCTGTATCACCATCCTGGGTCTGTACTACCAGTCTGGGTCTGTACTACCATTCTGGATCTTTATTACCAGTCTGGGTCTGTATCACCAGTCTGGGTCTGTTTCACCAGTCTGGGTCTGTACTTCCAGTCTGGGTCTATACTACAAGTCTGGGTCTGTACTACCAGTCTGGGTCTGTAGTACCAGTCTGGGTCTATACTACCAGTCTGGGTCTATACTACCAGTCTGGGTCTATACTACCAGTCTTTGTCTCTATCACCAGTCTGGGTCTGTTTCACCAGTCTGGGTCTGTACTCCCAGTCTGGGTCTATACTACAAGTCTGGGTCTGTACTACCAGTCTGGGTCTATACTACCAGTCTGGGTCTGTACTACCAGTCTGGGTCTGTATCACAAGTCTGGGTCTGTACTACCAGTCTGGGTCTATATCACCAGTTTGGTCTGTACTACCAGTCTGGGTCTATACTACCAGTCTGGGTCTGTACTACCAGTCTGGGTCTGTACTACCAGTCTGGGTCTATAGTACCAGTCTGGGTCTGTACAACCAGTCTGGGTCTATACTACCAGTCTGGGTCTGTATCACCAGTCTGGTCTGTACTACCAGTATGGGTCTGTACTACCAGCCGAGGTCTATACTACCAGTCTGGGTCTACACTACCAGTCTGGGTCTGTACTACCAGTCTGGGTCTGAACTACCAGTCTGGGTCTATACTACCAGTCTGGGTCTGTACTACCAGTCTGGGTCTGTACTACCAGTCTGGGTCTATACTACCAGTCTGGGTCTGTACTACAAGTCTGGGTCTGTATCACCAGTCTTGGTCTGTATCACCAGTCTGGGTCTGTACTACCAGTCTGGGTCTATACTACCAGTCTGGATCTGTATTCCAGTCTAGTCTGGGTCTGTAATACCAGTTTGGGTCTGTACTACCAGTCTGGGTCTATACTACCAGTCTGGGTCTGTACTACCAGTCTGGGTCTATACTCTAGTCTGGGTCTGTATTACCATTATGGGTCTATACTACCAGTCTGGGTCTATACTACCAGTCTGGGTCTATACCACCAGTCTGGGTCAGTACTAACAGTCTGGGTCTATACTACCAGTCTGGGTCTGTACTATAAGTCTGGGTCTGTATCACCAGTCTGGGTCTATACTACCAGTCTGGCTCTGTATCACCAGTCTGGGTCTGTATCACCAGCCTGGGTCTGTACTACCAGTCTGGGTCTATACTTCCAATCTTGGTCTATACTACCAGTCTGGGTCTGTATCACCAGTCTGGTCTGTACTACCAGTCTGGGTCTGTACTACCAGTCTGGGTCTATACTACCAGTCTGGGTCTATACTACCAGTCTGGGTCTGTACTACTAGTCTGGGTCTATACTACCAGTCTGGGTCTATACTACCAGTCTGGGTCGGTACTACCAGTCTGGGTCTATACTACAAGTCTGGGTCTGTATTCCTGTCTGGGTCTGTACTACCAGTCTGGGTCTGTACTACCAGTCTGGGTCTATACTACCAGTCTGGTCTGTACTACCAGTATGGGTCTGTACTACCAGCCGAGGTCTATACTACCAGTCTGGGTCTACACTACCAGTCTGGGTCTGTACTACCAGTCTGGGTCTGAACTACCAGTCTGGGTCTATACTACCAGTCTGGGTCTGTACTACCAGTCTGGGTCTGTACTACCAGTCTGGGTCTATACTACCAGTCTGGGTCTGTACTACAAGTCTGGGTCTGTATCACCAGTCTTGGTCTGTATCACCAGTCTGGGTCTGTACTACCAGTCTGGGTCTATACTACCAGTCTGGATCTGTATTCCAGTCTGGGTCTGTAATACCAGTTTGGGTCTGTACTACCAGTCCAGTCTGGGTCTATACTACCAGTCTGGGTCTGTACTACCAGTCTGGGTCTATACTCTAGTCTGGGTCTGTATTACCATTATGGGTCTATACTACCAGTCTGGGTCTATACTACCAGTCTGGGTCTATACCACCAGTCTGGGTCAGTACTAACAGTCTGGGTCTATACTACCAGTCTGGGTCTGTACTATAAGTCTGGGTCTGTATCACCAGTCTGGGTCTATACTACCAGTCTGGCTCTGTATCACCAGTCTGGGTCTGTATCACCAGCCTGGGTCTGTACTACCAGTCTGGGTCTATACTTCCAATCTTGGTCTATACTACCAGTCTGGGTCTGTATCACCAGTCTGGTCTGTACTACCAGTCTGGGTCTGTACTACCAGTCTGGGTCTATACTACCAGTCTGGGTCTATACTACCAGTCTGGGTCTGTACTACCAGTCTGGGTCTATACTACCAGTCTGGGTCTATACTACCAGTCTGGGTCGGTACTACCAGTCTGGGTCTATACTACAAGTCTGGGTCTGTATTCCTGTCTGGGTCTGTACTACCAGTCTGGGTCTGTACTACCAGTCTGGGTCTATACTACCAGTCTGGTCTGTACTACCAGTGTGGGTCTGTACTACCAGTCTGGATCTTTATTAGCAGTCTTTGTCTGTATCACCAGTCTGGGTCTGTTTCACCAGTCTGGGTCTGTACTCCCAGTCTGGGTCTATACTACAAGTCTGGGTCTGTACTACCAGTCTGGGTCTATACTACCAGTCTGGGTCTGTACTACCAGTCTGGGTCTGTATCACAAGTCTGGGTCTGTACTACCAGTCTGGGTCTGTATCACCAGTTTGGTCTGTACTACCAGTCTGGGTCTGTCCTACCAGTCTGGGTCTATACTACCAGTCTGGGTCTGTACTACCAGTCTGGGTCTATACTCTAGTCTGGGTCTGTATTACCATTATGGGTCTATACTACCAGTCTGGGTCTATACTACCAGTCTGGGTCTATACCACCAGTCTGGGTCTGTACTAACAGTCTGGGTCTATACTACCAGTCTGGGTCTGTACTATAAGTCTGGGTCTGTATCACCAGTCTGGGTCTGTATCACCAGCCTGGGTCTGTACTACCAGTCTGGGTCTATACTTCCAATCTTGGTCTATACTACCAGTCTGGGTCTGTATCACCAGTCTGGTCTGTACTACCAGTCTGGGTCTGTACTACCAGTCTGGGTCTATACTACCAGTCTGGGTCTATATTACCAGTCTGGGTCTGTACTACCAGTCTGGGTCTATACTACCAGTCTGGGTCTATACTACCAGTCTGGGTCTGTACTACCAGTCTGGGTCTATACTACAAGTCTGGGTCTGTATTCCTGTCTGGGTCTGTACTACCAGTCTGGGTCTGTACTACCAGTCTGGGTCTATACTACCAGTCTGGTCTGTACTACCAGTGTGGGTCTGTACTACCAGTCTGGATCTTTTTTTACCAGTCTTTGTCTGTATCACCAGTCTGGGTCTGTTTCACCAGTCTGGGTCTGTACTCCCAGTCTGGGTCTATACTACAAGTCTGGGTCTGTACTACCAGTCTGGGTCTATACTACCAGTCTGGGTCTGTACTACCAGTCTGGGTCTGTATCACAAGTCTGGGTCTGTACTACCAGTCTGGGTCTGTATCACCAGTTTGGTCTGTAATACCAGTCTGGGTCTGTACTACCAGTCTGGGTCTACAATACCAGTCTGGGTCTGTACTACCAGTCTGGGTCTATAGTACCAGTCTGGGTCTGTACAACCAGTCTGGGTCTATACTACCAGTCTGGGTCTGTATCACCAGTCTGGTCTGTACTACCAGTATGGGTCTGTACTACCAGTTGAGGTCTATACTACCAGTCTGGGTCTATACTACCAGTCTGGGTCTGTACTACCAGTCTGGGACTGAACTACCAGTCTGGGACTGAACTACCAGTCTGGGTCTGTACTACCAGTCTGGGTCTGTACTACCAGTCTGGGTCTGTACTACCAGTCTGGGTCTATACTACCAGTCTGGGTCTGTACTACAAGTCTGGGTCTGTATCACCAGTCTTGGTCTGTATCACCAGTCTGGGTCTGTACTACCAGTCTGGGTCTATACTACCAGTCTGGATCTGTATTCCAGTCTGGGTCTGTAATACCAGTCTGGGTCTGTACTACCAGTCTGGGTCTATACTACCAGTCTGGGTCTGTACTACCAGTCTGGGTCTATACTCTAGTCTGGGTCTGTATTACCATTATGGGTCTATACTACCAGTCTGGGTCTATACTACCAGTCTGGGTCTATACCACCAGTCTGGGTCTAGACCAACAGTCTGGGTCTATACTACCAGTCTGGGTCTGTACTATAAGTCTGGGTCTGTATCACCAGTCTGGGTCTATACTACCAGTCTGGGTCTATACTACCAGTCAGGTTCTGTATCACCTGTCTGGGTCTGTATCACCAGCCTGGGTCTGTACTACCAGTCTGGGTCTATACTTCCAATCTTGGTCTATACTACCAGTCTGGGTCTGTATCACCAGTCTGGTCTGTACTACCAGTCTGGGTCTGTACTACCAGTCTGGGTCTATACTACCAGTCTGGGTCTATACTACCAGTCTGGGTCTGTACTACCAGTCTGGGTCTATACTACATGTCTGGGTCTATATTCCTGTCTGGGTCTGTACTACCAGTCTGGGTCTGTACTACCAGTCTGGGTCTATACTACCAGTCTGGGTCTATACTACCAGTCTGGGTCTGTACTACCAGTCTGGGTCTATACTACCAGTCTGGGTCTATACTACCAGTCTGGGTCTGTACTACCAGTCTGGGTCTATACTACAAGTCTGGGTCTATATTCCTGTCTGGGTCTGTACTACCAGTCTGGGTCTGTACTACCAGTCTGGGTCTATACTACCAGTCTGGTCTGTACTACCAGTGTGGGTCTGTACTACCAGTCTGGATCTTTATTAGCAGTCTTTGTCTGTATCACCTGTCTGGGTCTGTTTCACCAGTCTGGGTCTGTACTCCCAGTCTGGGTCTATACTACAAGTCTGGGTCTGTACTACCAGTCTGGGTTTTAACTACCAGTCTGGGTCTGTACTACCAGTCTGGGTCTGTATCACAAGTCTGGGTCTGTACTACCAGTCTGGGTCTGTATCACCAGTTTGGTCAGTACTACCAGTCTGGGTCTGTACTACCAGTCTGGGTCTATACTACCAGTCTGGGTCTGTACTACCAGTCTGGGTCTATACTCTAGTCTGGGTCTGTATTACCATTATGGGTCTATACTACCAGTCTGGGTCTATACTACCAGTCTGGGTCTATACCACCAGTCTGGGTCTGTACTAACAGTCTGGGTCTATACTACCAGTCTGGGTCTGTACTATAAGTCTGGGTCTGTATCACCAGTCTAGTCTGGGTCTATACTACCAGTCTGGGTCTATACTACCAGTCTGGTTCTGTATTACCAGTCTGGGTCTGTATCACCAGCCTGGGTCTGTACTACCAGTCTGGGTCTATACTTCCAATCTTGGTCTATACTACCAGTCTGGGTCTGTATCACCAGTCTGGTCTGTACTACCAGTCTGGGTCTGTACTACCAGTCTGGGTCTATACTACCAGTCTGGGTCTATACTACCAGTCTGGGTCTGTACTACCAGTCTGGGTCTATACTACCAGTCTGGGTCTGTACTACCAGTCTGGGTCTGTACTACCAGTCTGGGTCTATACTACAAGTCTGGGTCTGTATTCCTGTCTGGGTCTGTACTACCAGTCTGGGTCTGTACTACCAGTCTTGGTCTATACTACCAGTCTGGTCTGTACTACCAGTGTGGGTATGTACTACCAGTCTGGATCTTTTTTACCAGTCTTTGTCTGTATCACCAGTCTGGGTCTGTTTCACCAGTCTGGGTCTGTACTCCCAGTCTGGGTCTATACTACAAGTCTGGGTCTGTACTACCAGTCTGGGTCTATACTACCAGTCTGGGTCTGTACTACCAGTCTGGGTCTGTATCACAAGTCTGGGTCTGTACTACCAGTCTGGGTCTGTATCACCAGTTTGGTCTGTACTACCAGTCTGGGTCTGTACTACCAGTCTGGGTCTAAAATACCAGTCTGGGTCTGTACTACCAGTCTGGGTCTATAGTACCAGTCTGGGTCTGTACAACCAGTCTGGGTCCATACTACCAGTCTGGGTCTGTATCACCAGTCTGGGTCTGTATCACCAGTATGGGTCTGTACTACCAGTTGAGGTCTATACTACCAGTCTGGGTCTATACTACCAGTCTGGGTCTGTACTACCAGTCTGGGACTGAACTACCAGTCTGGGCTGGGTCTATACTACCAGTCTGGGTCTGTACTACCAGTCTGGGTCTGTACTACCAGTCTGGGTCTATACTACCAGTCTGGGTCTATACTACCAGTCTGGGTCTGTACTACCAGTCTGGGTCTATACTACAAGTCTGGGTCTGTATTCCTGTCTGGGTCTGTACTACCAGTCTGGGTCTGTACTACCAGTCTGGGTCTATACTACCAGTCTGGTCTGTACTACCAGTGTGGGTCTGTAATACCAGTCTGGATCTTTATTACCAGTCTTTGTCTGTATCACCAGTCTGGGTCTGTTTCCCCAGTCTGGGTCTGTACTCCCAGTCTGGGTCTATACTACAAGTCTGGGTCTGTACTACCAGTCTGGGTCTATACTACCAGTCTGGGTCTGTACTACCAGTCTGGGTCTGTATCACAAGTCTGGGTCTGTACTACCAGTCTGGGTCTGTATCACCAGTTTGGTCTGTACTACCAGTCTGGGTCTGTACTACCAGTCCAGTCTGGGTCTATACTACCAGTCTGGGTCTGTACTACCAGTCTGGGTCTATACTCTAGTCTGGGTCTGTATTACCATTATGGGTCTATACTACCAGTCTGGGTCTATGCTACCAGTCTGGGTCTATACCACCAGTCTGGGTCTGTACTAACAGTCTGGGTCTATACTACCAGTCTGGGTCTGTACTATAAGTCTGGGTCTGTATCACCAGTCTGGGTCTATACTACCAGTCTGGGTCTATACTACCAGTCTGGTTCTGTATCACCAGTCTGGGTCTGTATCACCAGCCTGGGTCTGTACTACCAGTCTGGGTCTATACTTCCAATCTTGGTCTATACTACCAGTCTGGGTCTGTATCACCAGTCTGGTCTGTACTACCAGTCTGGGTCTGTACTACCAGTCTGGGTCTATACTACCAGTCTGGGTCTATATTACCAGTCTGGGTCTGTACGACCAGTCTGGGTCTATACTACCAGTCTGGGTCTATACTACCAGTCTGGGTCTGTACTACCAGTCTGGGTCTATACTACAAGTCTGGGTCTGTATTCCTGTCTGGGTCTCTACTACCAGTCTGGGTCTGTACTACCAGTCTGGGTCTATACTACCAGTCTGGTCTGTACTACCAGTGTGGGTCTGTACTACCAGTCTGGATCTTTTTTACCAGTCTTTGTCTGTATCACCAGTCTGGGTCTGTTTCACCAGTCTGGGTCTGTACTCCCAGTCTGGGTCTATACTACAAGTCTGGGTCTGTACTACCAGTCTGGGTCTATACTACCAGTCTGGGTCTGTACTACCAGTCTGGGTCTGTATCACAAGTCTGGGTCTGTACTACCAGTCTGGGTCTGTATCACCAGTTTGGTCTGTACTACCAGTCTGGGTCTGTACTACCAGTCTGGGTCTACAATACCAGTCTGGGTCTGTACTACCAGTCTGGGTCTATAGTACCAGTCTGGGTCTGTACAACCAGTCTGGGTCTATACTACCAGTCTGGGTCTGTATCACCAGTCTGGTCTGTACTACCAGTATGGGTCTGTACTACCAGTTGAGGTCTATACTACCAGTCTGGGTCTATACTACCAGTCTGGGTCTGTACTACCAGTCTGGGACTGAACTACCAGTCTGGGTCTATACTACCAGTCTGGGTCTGTACTACCAGTCTGGGTCTGTACTACCAGTCTGGGTCTATACTACCAGTCTGGGTCTGTACTACAAGTCTGGGTCTGTATCACCAGTCTTGGTCTGTATCACCAGTCTGGGTCTGTACTACCAGTCTGGGTCTATACTACCAGTCTGGATCTGTATTCCAGTCTGGGTCTGTAATACCAGTCTGGGTTTGTTCTACCAGTCTGGGTCTATACTACCAGTCTGGGTCTGTACTACCAGTCTGGGTCTATACTCTAGTCTGGGTCTGTATTACCATTATGGGTCTATACTACCAGTCTGGGTCTATACTACCAGTCTGGGTCTGTACTATAAGTCTGGGTCTGTATCACCAGTCTGGGTCTATACTACCAGTCTGGGTCTATACTACCAGTCTGGTTCAGTATCACCAGTCTGGGTCTGTATCACCAGCCTGGGTCTGTACTACCAGTCTGGGTCTATACTTCCAATCTTGGTCTATACTACCAGTCTGGGTCTGTATCACCAGTCTGGTCTGTACTACCAGTCTGGGTCTGTACTACCAGTCTGGGTCTATACTACCAGTCTGGGTCTATATTACCAGTCTGGGTCTGTACTACCAGTCTGGGTCTATACTACCAGTCTGGGTCTATACTACCAGTCTGGGTCTGTACTACCAGTCTGGGTCTATACTACAAGTCTGGGTCTGTATTCCTGTCTGGGTCTGTACTACCAGTCTGGGTCTGTACTACCAGTCTGGGTCTATACTACCAGTCTGGTCTGTACTACCAGTGTGGGTCTGTACTACCAGTCTGGATCTTTTTTACCAGTCTTTGTCTGTATCACCAGTCTGGGTCTGTTTCACCAGTCTGGGTCTGTACTCCCAGTCTGGGTCTATACTACAAGTCTGGGTCTGTACTACCAGTCTGGGTCTATACTACCAGTCTGGGTCTGTACTACCAGTCTGGGTCTGTATCACAAGTCTGGGTCTGTACTACCAGTCTGGGTCTGTATCACCAGTTTGGTCTGTACTACCAGTCTGGGTCTGTACTACCAGTCTGGGTCTACAATACCAGTCTGGGTCTGTACTACCAGTCTGGGTCTATAGTACCAGTCTGGGTCTGTACAACCAGTCTGGGTCTATACTACCAGTCTGGGTCTATACTACCAGTCTGGTCTGTACTACCAGTATGGGTCTGTACTACCAGTTGAGGTCTATACTACCAGTCTGGGTCTATACTACCAGTCTGGGTCTGTACTACCAGTCTGGGACTGAACTACCAGTCTGGGTCTATACTAACTACCAGTCTGGGTCTGTACTACCAGTCTGGGTCTGTACTACCAGTCTGGGTCTATACTACCAGTCTGGGTCTGTACTACAAGTCTGGGTCTGTATCACCAGTCTTGGTCTGTATCACCAGTCTGGGTCTGTACTACCAGTCTGGGTCTATACTACCAGTCTGGATCTGTATTCCAGTCTGGGTCTGTAATACCAGTCTGGGTCTGTACTACCAGTCTGGGTCTATACTACCAGTCTGGGTCTGTACTACCAGTCTGGGTCTATACTCTAGTCTGGGTCTGTATTACCATTATGGGTCTATACTACCAGTCTGGGTCTATACTACCAGTCTGGGTCTATACCACCAGTCTGGGTCTGTACTAACAGTCTGGGTCTATACTACCAGTCTGGGTCTGTACTATAAGTCTGGGTCTGTATCACCAGTCTGGGTCTATACTACAAGTCTGGGTCTGTATTCCTGTCTGGGTCTGTACTACCAGTCTGGGTCTGTACTACCAGTCTGGGTCTGTACTACCAGTCTGGGTCTATACTACCAGTCTGGTCTGTACTACCAGTGTGGGTCTGTACTACCAGTCTGGATCTTTATTACCAGTCTTTGTCTGTATCACCAGTCTGGGTCTGTTTCACCAGTCTGGGTCTGTACTCCAAGTCTGGGTCTATACTACAAGTCTGGGTCTGTACTACCAGTCTGGGTCTATACTACCAGTCTGGGTCTGTACTACCAGTCTGGGTCTGTATCACAAGTCTGGGTCTGTACTACCAGTCTGGGTCTGTATCACCAGTTTGGTCTGTACTACCAGTCTGGGTCTGTACTACCAGTCTGGGTCTACAATACCAGTCTGGGTCTGTACTACCAGTCTGGGTCTATAGTACCAGTCTGGGTCTGTACAACCAGTCTGGGTCTATACTACCAGTCTGGGTCTGTATCACCAGTCTGGTCTGTACTACCAGTATGGGTCTGTACTACCAGTTGAGGTCTATACTACCAGTCTGGGTCTATACTACCAGTCTGGGTCTGTACTACCAGTCTGGGACTGAACTACCAGTCTGGGTCTATACTACCAGTCTGGGTCTGTACTACCAGTCTGGGTCTGTACTACCAGTCTGGGTCTATACTACCAGTCTGGGTCTGTACTACAAGTCTGGGTCTGTATCACCAGTCTTGGTCTGTATCACCAGTCTGGGTCTGTACTACCAGTCTGGGTCTATACTACCAGTCTGGATCTGTATTCCAGTCTGGGTCTGTAATACCAGTCTGGGTCTGTACTACCAGTCTGGGTCTATACTACCAGTCTGGGTCTGTACTACCAGTCTGGGTCTATACTCTAGTCTGGGTCTGTATTACCATTATGGGTCTATACTACCAGTCTAGGTCTATACTACCAATCTGGGTCTATACCACCAGTCTGGGTCTGTACTAACAGTCTGGGTCTATACTACCAGTCTGGGTCTGTACTATAAGTCTGGGTCTGTATCACCAGTCTGGGTCTATACTACAAGTCTGGGTCTGTATTCCTGTCTGGGTCTGTACTACCAGTCTGGGTCTGTACTACCAGTCTGGGTCTATACTACCAGTCTGGTCTGTACTACCAGTGTGGGTCTGTACTACCAGTCTGGATCTTTATTACCAGTCTTTGTCTGTATCACCAGTCTGGGTCTGTTTCACCAGTCTGGGTCTGTACTCCAAGTCTGGGTCTATACTACAAGTCTGGGTCTGTACTACCAGTCTGGGTCTATACTACCAGTCTGGGTCTGTACTACCAGTCTGGGTCTGTATCACATGTCTGGGTCTGTACTACCAGTCTGGGTCTGTATCACCAGTTTGGTCTGTACTACCAGTCTGGGTCTGTACTACCAGTCTGGGTCTGTTCTACCAGTCTGGGTCTATACTACCAGTCTGGGTCTGTACTACCAGTCTGGGTCTATAGTACCAGTCTGGGTCTGTACAACCAGTCTGGGTCTATACTACCAGTCTGGGTCTGTATCACCAGTCTGGTCTGTACTACCAGTCGAGGTCTATACTACCAGTCTGGGTCTATACTACCAGTCTGGGTCTGTACTACCAGTCTGGGTCTGAACTACCAGTCTGGGTCTATACTACCAGTCTGGGTCTGTACTACCAGTCTGGGTCTGTACTACCAGTCTGGGTCTATACTACCAGTCTGGGTCTGTACTACAAGTATGGGTCTGTATCACCAGTCTTGGTCTGTATCACCAGTCTGGGTCTGTACTACCAGTCTGGGTCTATACTACCAGTCTGGATCTGTATTCCAGTCTGGGTCTGTAATACCAGTCTGGGTCTGTACTACCAGTCTGGGTCTATACTACCAGGCTGGGTCTGTACTACCAGTCTGGGTCTATACTCTAGTCTGGGTCTGTATTACCATTATGGGTCTATACTACCAGTCTGGGTCTATACTACCAGTCTGGGTCTATACCACCAGTCTGGGTCTGTACTAACAGTCTGGGTCTATACTACCAGTCTGGGTCTGTACTATTAGTCTGGGTCTGTATCACCAGTCTGGGTCTATACTACCAGTCTGGGTCTATACTACCAGTCTGGTTCTGTATCACCAGTCTGTGTCTGTATCACCAGCCTGGGTCTGTACTACCAGTCTGGGTCTATACTTCCAATCTTGGTCTATACAACCAGTCTGGGTCTATACTACCAGTCTGGGTCTATACTACCAGTCTGGGTCTGTATCACCAGTCTGGTCTGTACTTCCAGTCTGGGTCTGTACTACCAGTCTGGGTCTATACTACCAGTCTGGGTCTGTACTACCAGTCTGGGTCTGAACTACCAGTCTGGGTCTATACTACCAGTCTGGGTCTGTACTACCAGTCTGGGTCTGTACTACCAGTCTGGGTCTATACTCTAGTCTGGGTCTGTATTACCATTATGGGTCTATACTACCAGTCTGGGTCTATACTACCAGTCTGGGTCGATACCACCAGTCTGGGTCTGTACTAACAGTCTGGGTCTATACTACCAGTCTGGGTCTGTACTATAAGTCTGGGTCTGTATCACCAGTCTGGGTCTATACTAACAGTCTGTGTCTATAGTACCATTCTGGGTCTGTACTACAAGTATGAGTCTATACTACCAGTCTGGGTCTGTACTACCAGTCTGGGTCTATATTACCAGTCTGGGTCTGTACTACCAGTTTGGGTCTGTACTACCAGTCTGGGTGTGTACTACAAGTCTGGGTCTATACTACCAGTCTGGATCTGTATTCCAGTCTGGGTCTGTAATACCAGTCTGGGTCTGTACTACCAGTCTGGGTCTATACTACCAGTCTGGGTCTGTACTACCAGTCTGGGTCTATACTCTAGTCTGGGTCTGTAGTACCATTATGGGTCTATACTACCAGTCTAGTCTAGGTCTATACTACCAGTCTGGGTCTATACCACCAGTCTGGGTCTGTACTAACAGTCTGGGTCTATACTACCAGTCTGGGTCTGTACTATAAGTCTGGGTCTGTATCACCAGTCTAGGTCTATACTAAAGTCTGGGTCTGTATTCCTGTCTGGGTCTGTACTACCAGTCTGGGTCTGTACTACCAGTCTGGGTCTATACTACCAGTCTGGTC
This sequence comes from Coregonus ussuriensis, assembly GCA_031479575.1. Classification (NCBI taxonomy): domain Eukaryota; kingdom Metazoa; phylum Chordata; class Actinopteri; order Salmoniformes; family Salmonidae; genus Coregonus; species Coregonus ussuriensis. The sequence continues at coordinate 69,642 of JAVHNI010000136.1, read as the reverse complement.
TGTACTACCAGTGTGGGTCTGTACTACCAGTCTGGATCTTTATTACCAGTCTTTGTCTGTATCACCAGTCTGGGTCTGTTTCACCAGTCTGGGTCTGTACTCCAAGTCTGGGTCTATACTACAAGTCTGGGTCTGTACTACCAGTCTGGGTCTATACTACCAGCCTGGGTCTGTACTACCAGTCTGGGTCTGTATCACATGTCTGGGTCTGTACTACCAGTCTGGGTCTGTATCACCAGTTTGGTCTGTACTACCAGCCTAGGTCTGTACTACCAGTCTGGGTCTATACTACCAGTCTGGGTCTGTACTACCAGTCTGGGTCTATAGTACCAGTCTGGGTCTGTACAACCTGTCTGGGTCTATACTACCAGTCTGGGTCTGTATCACCAGTCTGGTCTGTACTACCAGTCGAGGTCTATACTACCAGTCTGGGTCTATACTACCAGTCTGGGTCTGTACTACCAGTCTGGGTCTGAACTACCAGTCTGGGTCTATACTACCAGTCTGGGTCTGTACTACCAGTCTGGGTCTGTACTACCAGTCTGGGTCTATACTACCAGTCTGGGTCTGTACTACAAGTCTGGGTCTGTATCACCAGTCTTGGTCTGTATCACCAGTCTGGGTCTGTACTACCAGTCTGGGTCTATACTACCAGTCTGGATCTGTATTCCAGTCTGGGTCTGTAATACCAGTCTGGGTCTGTACTACCAGTCTGGGTCTATACTACCAGTCTGGGTCTGTACTACCAGTCTGGGTCTAGTCTATACTCTAGTCTGGGTCTGTATTACCATTATGGGTCTATACTACCAGTCAGGGTCTATACTACCAGTCTGGGTCTATACCACCAGTCTGGGTCTGTACTAACAGTCTGGGTCTATACTACCAGTCTGGGTCTGTACTATAAGTCTGGGTCTGTATCACCAGTCTGGGTCTATACTACCAGTCTGGGTCTATACTACCAGTCTGGTTCTGTATCACCAGTCTGGGTCTGTATCACCAGCCTGGGTCTGTACTACCAGTCTGGGTCTATACTTCCAATCTTGGTCTATACAACCAGTCTGGGTCTATACTACCAGTCTGGGTCTATACTACCAGTCTGGGTCTGTATCATCAGTCTGGTCTGTACTACCAGTCTGGGTCTGTACTACCAGTCTGGGTCTATACTACCAGTATGGGTCTATACTACCAGTGTGGGTCTGTACTACCAGTCTGGGTCTGAACTACCAGTCTGGGTCTATACTACCAGTCTGGGTCTGTACTACCAGTCTGGGTCTGTACTACCAGTCTGGGTCTATACTACCAGTCTGGGTCTGTACTACAAGTCTGGGTCTGTATCACCAGTCTTGGTCTGTATCACCAGTCTGGGTCTGTACTACCAGTCTGGGTCTATACTACCAGTCTGGATCTGTATTCCAGTCTGGGTCTGTACTACCAGTCTGGGTCTGTACTACCAGTCTGGGTCTATACTACCAGTCAGGGTCTGTACTACCAGTCTGGGTCTATACTCTAGTCTGGGTCTGTATTACCATTATGGGTCTATACTACCAGTCTGGGTCTATACCACCAGTCTGGGTCTGTACTAACAGTCTGGGTCTATACTACCAGTCTGGGTCTATACTACCAGTCTGGGTCTGTACTATAAGTCTGGGTCTGTATCACCAGTCTGGGTCTATACTAACAGTCTGTGTCTATACTACCATTCTGGGTCTGTACTACAAGTATGGGTCTGTACTACCAGTCTGGGTCTGTACTACCAGTCTGGGTCTATATTACCAGTCTGGGTCTGTACTACCAGTTTGGGTCTGTACTACCAGTCTGGGTGTGTACTACAAGTCTGGGTCTATACTACCAGTCTGGGTCTGTATCACCAGTCTGGGTATATAGTACCAGTCTGGGTCTATACTACCAGTCTGGGTCTGTACTACCAGTCTGGGTCTATACTACCAGTCTGGGTCTGTACTACCAGTCTGGGTCTGTACTACCAGTCTGGGTCTGTATCACCAGTCTGGGTCTGTACTACCAGTCTGGGTCTGTATCACCAGTTTTGTCTGTACTACCAGTCTGGGTCTGTACCACCAGTCTGGGTCTGTACTATAAGTCTGGGTCTATACTACCAGTCTGGTTCTGTATCACCCGTCTGGGTCTGTATTCCAGCCTGGGTCTGTACTACCAGTCTGGGTCTGTACTACCAGTCTGGATCTTTATTACCAGTCTGGGTCTGTATCACCAGTATGGGTCTGTTTCACCAGTCTGGGTCTGTACTTCCAGTCTGGGTCTATACTACAAGTCTGGGTCTGTACTACCAGTCTGGGTCTGTAGTACCAGTCTGGGTCTATACTACCAGTCTGGGTCTATACTACCAGTCTGGGTCTATACTACCAGTCTTTGTCTGTAACACCAGTCTGGGTCTGTTTCACCAGTCTGGGTCTGTACTCCCAGTCTGGGTCTATACTACCAGTCTGGGTCTGTACTACCAGTCTGGGTCTGTATCACCAGTCTGGGTCTGTACTACCAGTCTGGGTCTGTACTACCAGTCTGGGTCTGTACTACCAGTCTGGGTCTGTATCACCAGTCTGGGTCTGTACTACCAGTCTGGGTCTATACTACCAGACTGGGTCTGTACTACCAGTCTGGGTCTATAGTACCAGTCTGGGTCTGTACAACCAGTCTGGGTCTATACTACCAGTCTGGGTCTGTACTACCAGTCTGGGTCTGTACTACCAGTCTGGGTCTATACTACCAGTCTGGACCTGTACTACAAGTCTGCGTCTGTATCACCAGTCTTGGTCTGTATCACCAGTCTGGGTCTGTACTACCAGTCTGGGTCTATACTACAAGTCTGGATCTGTATTCCAGTCTGGGTCTGTATTACCAGTCTGGGTCTGTACTACCAGTCTGGGTCTATACTACCAGTCTGGGTCTGTACTACCAGTCTGGGTCTATACTCTAGTCTGGTTCTGTATTACCATTATGGGTCTATACTACCAGTCTGGGTCTATACTACCAGTCTGGGTCTATAACAAAAGTCTGGGTCTGTACTAACAGTCTGGGTCTATACTACCAGTCTGGGTCTGTACTATAAGTCTGGGTCTGTATCACCAGTATGGGTCTATACTAACAGTCTGTGTCTATACTACCATTCTGGGTCTGTACTACAAGTATGGGTCTATACTACCAGTCTGGGTCTGTACTACCAGTCTGGGTCTATATTACCAGTCTGGGTCTGTACTACCAGTTTGGGTCTGTACTACCAGTCTGGGTGTGTACTACAAGTCTGGGTCTATACTACCAGTCTGGGTCTGTATCACCAGTCTGGGTATATAGTACCAGTCTGGGTCTATACTACCAGTCTGGGTCTGTACTACCAGTCTGGGTCTATACTACCAGTCTGGGTCTGTACTACAGGTCTGGGTCTGTATCACCAGTCTGGGTCTGTACTACCAGTCTGGGTCTGTACTACCAGTCTTTGTCTATACTACCAGTCTGGGTCTATACTACCAGTCTAGGTCTGTACTACCAGTCTGGGTCTGTACTACCAGTCTGGGTCTATACTCCAGTCTGGGTCTGTATCATTCTGGGTCTATACTACCAGTCTGGGTCTATACTACCAGTCTGGGTCTATACTACCTGTCTGGGTCTATACCACCAGTCTGGGTCTGTACTAACAGTCTGGGTCTATACTACTAGTCTGGGTCTGTATCACCAGCCTGGGTCTCTACTACCAGTCTGGGTCTCTAGTACCAATCTGGGTCTATACAACCAGTCTGGGTCTATACTACCAGTCTGGGTCTATACTACCATTCTGGGTCTGTACTACAAGTCTGGGTCTATACTACCAGTCTGGGTCTTTACTACCAGTCTGGGTCTATATTACCAGTCTGGGTCTGTATCACCAGTCTGGGTCTGTATCACCTGTATGGGTCTATACTACCAGTCTGGGTCTGTACTACCAGTTTGGGTCTGTACTACCAGTCTGGGTCTGTATCACCAGTCTGGGTCTGTACTACCAGTCTGGGTCTGTAACACCAGTCGGGGTCAATACTACCAGTCTGGGTCTGTACTACCAGTCTGGGTCTGTACTACAAGTCTGGGTCTGTACTACCAGTCTGGATCATTACTACCAGTGTGGGTCTGTATCACCAGTCTCGGTCTGTTTCACTAGTCTGGTCTGTACTACCAGTCTGGGTCTGTACTACCAGTCCGGGTCTGTACTACCAGTCTGGGTCTATACTACCAGTCTGAGTCTGTATCACCAGTCTGGGTCTACACTAACACTCTGGGTCTGTACTACCAGTCTGGGTCTGTACTACCAGTCTGGGTCTATGCTACCAGTCTAGGTCTGTTTCCCCAGTCTGGGTCTATACTACCTGTCTGGGTCTATACTACCAGTTTGGGTCTATACTACCTGTCTGGTTCTTTACTACCAGTTTGGGTCTGTATCACCAGTCTGGGTCTGTACTACCAGTTTGGGACTGTATCACCAGTTTGGGTCTGTACTACCAGTCTGGGTCTATACTACCAGTCTGGGTCAGTACTACCAGTCTGGGTCTGTACTACCAGTCTGGGTCTATACTACCAGTCTGGATCTGATTTCCAGTATGGGTCTGTACTACCAGTCTGGGTCTGTACTACCAGTCTGGGTCTGTAATACCAGTCTGGGTCTATACTCCAGTCTGGGTCTGTATTACCATTCTGGGTCTATACTACCAGTCTGGGTCTATACTGCCAGTCTGGGTCTATACCACCAGTGTGGGTCTGTACTAACAGTCTGGGTCTGGATCACCAGTCTGGGTCTGTATCACCAGCCTGGGTCTGTACTACCAGTCTGGGTCTCTACTACCAATCTGGGTCTATACAACCAGTCTGGGTCTATACTACCAGTTTGGGTCTGTACTACCACTCTGGGTCTGTATCACCATTCTGGGTCTGTACTACCAGTCTTGGTCTGTACTACCAGTCTGGGTCTGTACCACCAGTTTTGGTCTATGCTACCAGTCTGGGTCTGTACTACCAGTCTGGGTCTGTATCACCAGTCGGGGTCAATACTACCAGTCTGGGTCTGTACTACCAGTCTGGGTCAATACTACCAGTCTGGGTCTGTACTACCAGTCTGGATCTTTACTACCAGTGTGGGTCTGTATCACCAGTCTGGGTCTGTTTCACTAGTCTGGTCTGTACTACCAGTCTGGATCTGCACTACCTGTCTTGGTCTTTTGTTCCACTGGGTCTGTCCTGCCAATCTGAGTCTCCTCTCCTCTCTACAGCTCTACACCACAGCATCATTCTTCTCTATATTGTGTTTCTCTACTCTCTATAGCTCTACACCATAGCATCTGTCTACTCTACAGTGTGTTTCTCTCCTCTCTACAGCTCTACACCACAGCATCTGTCTACTCTACAGTGTGTTCTCTCCTCTCTACAGCTATACACAACCGCATCATTATACTCTACAGAGTGATTCTCTCCTCTCCTCTCTACAGCTCTACAACACAGCATCATTCTTCTCTACAGTGTGTTTCTCTCCTCTCTACACCTCTACACCACAGCATCTGTCTACTCTACAGTGTGTTCTCTCCTCTCTACAGCTAATACACAACCGCATCCTTCTACTCTACAGTGTGTTTTCTCTCCTCTCCTCCAGCTCTACACCACAGCATCATTCTTACTCTACATTGTGTTTCTCTCCTCCTCTACAGCTCTACACCACAGCATTCTTCTACTCTACAGTGTGTTTTCTCTCCTCTCTACAGCTCTAAACCACAGCATCATTCTACTCTACAGTGTGTTTCTCTCCTCTCTACAGCTCTACACCACAGCATCATTCTACTCTACAGTGTGTTTCTCTCTCTCTACAGCTCTACACCACAGCATCATTCTACTCTACAGTGTGTTTCTCTCCTCTCTACAGCTCTACACCACAGCATCTTCTATTCTACAGTGTGTTTCTCTCCTCTCCTCTCTACAGCTCTACACCACAGCATCATTCTACTCTACAGTGTGTTTCTCTCCTCTCTACAGCTCTACACCACAGCATCCTTCTACTCTACAGTGTGTTTTCTCTCTCCTCTACAGCTCTACACCACAGCATCATTCTACTCTACAGTGTGTTTTCTCTCTCCTCTCTACAGCTCTACACCACAGCATCCTTCTATCTACAGTGTGTTTTTCTCTCCTCTCTACAGCTCTACACCACAGCATCATTCTACTCTACAGTGTGTTTCTCTTCTCTCTCTACAGCTCTACACCACAGCATCCTTCTACTCTACAGTTTGTTTCTCTCCTCTCCTCTACAGCTCTACACCACAGCATCATTCTACTCTACAGTGTGTTTCTCTCCTCTCCTCTCTACAGCTCTAAACCACAGCATCCTTCTACTCTACAGTGTGTTTCTCTACTCTCTACAGCTCTACCACAGCATCATTCTACTCTACAGTGTGTTTCTCTCCTCTCTACAGCTCTATACACCACAGCATCCTTCTACTCTACAGTGTGTTTCTCTCCTCTCTCTCTACAGCTCTACACCACAGCATCATTCTACTCTACAGTGTGTTTCTCTCCTCTCTACAGCTCTACACCACAGCATCATTCTACTCTACAGTGTGTTTCTCTCCTCTCTACAGCTCTACACCACAGCATCATTCTACTCTACAGTGTGTTTCTCTCCTCTCTACAGCTCAACACCACAGCATCCTTCTACTCTACAGTGTGTTTCTCTCCTCTCTACAGCTCTACACCACAGCATCATTCTACTCTACAGTGTGTTTCTCTCCTCTCTACAGCTCTACACCACAGCATCCTTCTACTCTACAGTGTGTTTCTTTCTCTCCTCTACAGCTCTACACCACAGCATCATTCTACTCTACAGTGTGTTTCTCTCCTCTCTACAGCTCTACACCACAGCATCATTCTACTCTACAGTGTGTTTCTCTCCTCTCCTCTTACAGCTCTACACCACAGCATCCTTCTACTCTACAGTGTGTTTCTCTCCTCTCCTCTCTACAGCTCTACACCACAGGTATCATTCTTCTCTACATTGTGTTTCTCTCCTCTCTACAGCTCTACACCACAGCATCCTTCTACTCTACAGTGTGTTTCTCTCCTCTCTACAGCTCTACACCACAGCATCATTCTACTCTACTCTACAGTGTGTTTCTCTCCTCTCTACAGCTCTACACCACAGCATCCTTCTACTCTACAGTGTGTTTCTCTCCTCTCTACAGCTCTACACCACAGCATCCTTCTACTCTACAGTGTGTTTCTCTCCTCTCTCCTCTACAGCTCTACACCACAGCATCCTTCTACTCTACAGTGTGTTTCTCTCCTCTCTACAGCTCTACACCACAGCATCATTCTACTCTACAGTGTGTTTCTCTCCTCTCTACAGCTCTACACCACAGCATCCTTCTACTCTACAGTGTGTTTCTCTCCTCTCTACAGCTCTACACCACAGCATCATTCTACTCTACAGTGTGTTTCTCTCCTCTCTACAGCTCTACACCACAGCATCCTTCTACTCTACAGTGTGTTTCTCTCCTCTCTACAGCTCTACACCACAGCATCATTCTACTCTACAGTGTGTTTCTCTCCTCTCTACAGCTCTACACCACAGCATCATTCTACTCTACAGTGTGTTTCTTTCCTCTACAGCTCTACACCACAGCATCCTTCTACTCTACAGTGTGTTTCTCTCCTCCTCTACAGCTCTACACCACAGCATCATTCTACTCTACAGTGTGTTTCTCTCCTCTCTACAGCTCTACACCACAGCATCATTCTACTCTACAGTGTGTTTCTCTCCTCTCTACAGCTCTACACCACAGCATCCTTCTACTCTACAGTGTGTTTCTCTCCTCTCTACAGCTCTACACCACAGCATCATTCTACTCTACAGTGTGTTTCTCTCCTCTCTACAGCTCTACACCACAGCATCCTTCTACTCTACAGTGTGTTTCTCTCCTCTCCCCTTTACAGCTCTACACCACAGCATCATTCTACTCTACAGTGTGTTTCTCTCTCTCCTCTACAGCTCTACACCACAGCATCCTTCTACTCTACAGTGTGTTTCTCTCCTCTCTCCTCTACAGCTCTACACCACAGCATCCTTCTACTCTACAGTGTGTTTCTCTATTCTCTACAGCTCTACACCACAGCATCATTCTACTCTACAGTGTGTTTCTCTCCTCTCTACAGCTCTACACCACAGCATCCTTCTACTCTAACAGTGTGTTTCTCTCCTCTCTACAGCTCTACACCACAGCATCCTTCTACTCTACAGTGTGTTTCTCTCCTCTCTACAGCTCTACACCAAGCATCCTTCTACTTCTACAGTGTGTTTCTCTCCTCTCTACAGCTCTACACCACAGCATCATTCTACTCTACAGTGTGTTTCTCTCTCCTCTCTACAGCTCTACACCAACAGCATCATTTCTACTCTACTAGTGTGTTTCTCTCCTCTCTACAGCTCTACACCACAGCATCACTTCTACTCTACAGTGTGTTTCTCTCCTCTCTACAGCTCTACAACCACAGCATCCTTCTACTCTACAGTGTGTTTCTCTCCCTCTCTACAGCTCTACACCACAGCATCATTCTACTCTACAGTTGTTGTTTCTCTCCCCTCATTACAGCTCTACCACCACACTATCATTCTTCCTCTACATTGTGTTTCTCCTCCTCCTACACCACAGCATCCTTCTACTCTACAGTGTGTTTCTCTCCCCTCTTACAGCTCTACACCACAGCATCATTCTACTCTACAGTTTGTATCTCTCCTCTCTACAGCTCTACCAACAGCATCCCTTCTACTCTACAGTTGTGTTTCTCTCCTCTCTACAGCTCTACACCACAAGCATCCATTCTACTCTACAGTGTGTTTCTCTCCTCCTATCTACAGCTCTACACCACAGCATCCTTCTACTCTACAGTGTGTTTCTCTCCTCTCTACAGCTCACACCACAGCATCATTCTACTCTACAGTGTGTTTCTCTCCTCTCTACAGCTCTACACCACAGCATCTTCTACTCTACAGTGTGTTTCCTCTCCCTCTCCCCTACAGCTCTACACCACATGCATCATTCTACTCTACAGTGTGTTTCTCTCCTCTCTACAGCTCTACACCACTGCATCCTTCTACTCTACAGTGTGTTTCTCTCCTCCTCTCTACAGCTCTACACCACAGCATCCTTCTACTCTACAGTGTGTTTCTCTCTCTCCTCTCTACAGCTTCTACACCACAGCAATCCTTCTACTCTACAGTGTGTATTCTCTCCTCTCTACAGCTCTACACCACAGCATCATTCTACTCTACAGTGTGTTTCTCTCCTCCCTCTACAGCTCTACACCACGCATCATTCTACTCTACAGTGTGTTTCTCTCCTCTCTACAGCTCTACACCACAGCATCATTCTACTCTACAGTGTGTTTCTCTCCTCTCTACAGCTCTACACCACAGCATCATTCTACTCTACAGTGTGTTTCTCTCCTCTCTACAGCTCTACACCACAGCATCCTTCTACTCTACAGTGTGTTTCCTCTCCTCTCTACAGCTCTACACCACAGCATCCATCTACTCTACAGTGTGTTTCTCTCCTCTCCCTACAGCTCTACACCACAGCATCATTCTACTCCTACAGTGTGTTTCTCTCCCTCTCTACAGCTCTACACCACAGCATCATTTACTCTACAGTGTGTTTCTCTCCTCTCCTCTCTACAGCTCTACACCACAGCATCCTTCTACTCTACAGTGTGTTTCTCTCCTCTCTACAGCTCTACACCACAGCATCCATCTACTCTACAGTGTGTTTTCTCTCCTCTCTACAGCTCTACACCACAGCATCCTTCTACTCTACAGTGTGTTTCTCTCCTCTCTACAGCTCTACACCACAGCATCATTGTACTCTACAGTGTGTTTCTCTCCTCTCCTCTACAGCTCTACACCACAGCATCCTTCTACTCTACAGTGTGTTTCTCTCCTCTCTACAGCTCTACACCACAGCATCATTCTACTCTACAGTGTGTTTCTCTCCTCTCTACAGCTCTATACCACAGCATCCTTCTACTCTACAGTGTGTTTCTCTCCTCTCCTCTCCTCTCTACAGCTCTACACCACAGCATCCATCTACTCTACAGTGTGTTTCTCTCCTCTCTACAGCTCTACACCACAGCATCCTTCTACTCTACAGTGTGTTTCTCTCCTCTCTACAGCTCTACACCACAGCATCATTGTACTCTACAGTGTGTTTTCTCTCCTCTCTACAGCTCTAAACCACAGCATCCTTCTACTCTACATGTGTGTTTCTCTCCTCTCTACAGCTCTATCACCACAGCATCTGTCATTCTACTCTACAGTGTGTTTCTCTCCTCTCTACAGCCTCTACACCACAGCATCCATTCTACTCTACAGTGTGTTTCTCTCCTCTCCCCTTTACAGCTCTACACACAGCATCCTTCTACCTCTACAGTGTGTTTCTCTCCTCTCTACAGCTCACACCACAGCATCATTCTACTCTTACAGTGTGTTCTCTCTCTCTCTACAGCTCTACACCACAGCATCCTTTCTCTACAGTGTGTTTCTCTCCCTCTACAGCTCTACACCACACTTTCATCTTCTTCTACATGTGTGTTTTTTCTCTCTTATATCTCTACAGCTCTTACACCACAGCATCCTCGTCTACTCTACAGTGTGTTTTCTCCTTCCTCTCTACAGCTCTACACCACAGCATCATTTTACTCTACAGTGTGTTTCTCTCCTCTCTACAGCTCTACACCACAGCATCATTCTACTCTACAGTGTGTTTCTCTCCTCCTCTACAGCTCTACACCACAGCATCCTTCTACTCTACAGTGTGTTTCTCTCCTCTCCTCTCTACAGCTCTACACCACAGCATCATTCTACTCTACAGTGTGTTTCTCTCCTCTCTACAGCTCTACACCACAGCATCCTTCTACTCTACAGTGTGTTTCTCTCCTCCTCTCTACAGCTCTACACCACAGCATCATTCTACTCTACAGTGTGTTTCTCTCCTCTCCTCTCTACAGCTCTACACCACAGCATCCTTCTACTCTACAGTGTGTTTCTCTCCTCTCTACAGCTCTACACCACAGCATCATTCTACTCTACAGTGTGTTTCTCTCCTCTCCTCTCTACAGCTCTACACCACAGCATCCTTCTACCCTACAGTGTGTTTCTCTCCTCTCTACAGCTCTACACCACAGCATCATTCTTCTCTACATTGTGGTTCTCTCCTCTCTACAGCTCTACACCACAGCATTCGTCTACTCTACAGTGTGTTTCTCTCCTCTCTACAGCTCTACACCACAGCATCATTCTACTCTACAGTGTGTTTCTATCCTCTCTACAGCTCAACACCACAGCATCCTTCTACTCTACAGTGTGTTTCTCTCCTCTCCTCTCTACAGCTCTACACCACAGCATCATTCTACACTACAGTGTGATTCTTTTCTCTCCTCTACAGCTCTACACCACAGCATCCTTCTACTCTACAGTGTGTTTCTCTCCTCTCCTCTCTACAGCTCTACACCACAGTATCATTCTTCTCTACATTGTGTTTCTCTCCTCTCTACAGCTCTACACCACAGCATCCGTCTACTCTACAGTGTGTTTCTCTCCTCTCTACAGCTCTACACCACACTATCATTCTACTCTACAGTGTGTTTCTCTCCTCTCTACAGCTCAACACCACAGCATCCTTCTACTCTACAGTGTTTTTCTCCTCTCTACAGCTCTACACCACAGCATCATTCTGCTCTACAGTGTGTTTCTCTCTCTCTCTACAGCTCTACACCACAGCATCCTTCTACTCTACAGTGTGTTTCTCTCCTCTCTTACAGCTCTACACCACAGCATCATTCTACTCTACAGTGTGTTTCTCTCCTCTCTACAGCTCTACACCACAGCATCCTTCTACTCTACAGTGTGTTTCTCTCTCCTCTCTACAGCTCTACACCACAGCATCATTCTACTCTACAGTGTGTTTCTCTCCCTCTCTACAGCTCTACACCACAGCATCATTCTTCTCTACAGTGTGTTTCTCTCCTCTCCTACAGCTCTACACCACAGCATCCTTCTACTCTACAGTGTGTTTCTCTCCTCTCTACAAGCTCTACACCACAGCATCATTCTACTCTACAGTGTGTTTCTCTCCTCTCTACAGCTCTACACCACAGCATCCATTCTACTCTACAGTGTGTTTCTCTCCTCTCCTCTCTACAGCTCTACACCACAGCATCCTTCTACTCCTACAGTGTGTTTCTCTCCTCTCTACAGCTCTACACCACAGCATCATTCTACTCTACAGTGTGTTTCTCTCCTCTCTACAGCTCTACACCACAGCATCCATCTACTCTACAGTGTGTTTCTCTCCTCCCTCTACAGCTCTACACCACAGCATCCATCTACTCTACAGTGTGTTTCTCTCCTCTCCTCTCTACAGCTCTACACCACAGCATCATTCTACTCTACAGTGTGTTTCTCTCCTCTCCTCTACAGCTCTACACCACAGCATCCTTCTACTCTACAGTGTGTTTCTCTCCTCTCTACAGCTCTACACCACAGCATCATTCTACTCTACAGTGTGTTTCTCTCCTCCTCTCTACAGCTCTACACCACAGCATCATTCTACTCTACAGTGTGTTTCTCTCCTCTCTACAGCTCTACACCACAGCATCCATTCTACTCTACAGTGTGTTTTCTTCTCCTCTCTCTACAGCTCTACACCACAGCATCTTCTACTCTACAGTGTGTCTTCTCTCCTCTCTACAGCTCTACACCACAGCATCCTTCTACTCTACAGTGTGTTTCTCTCCTCTCTACAGCTCTACACCACAGCATCATTCTTACTCTACAGTGTGTTTCTTCCTCCTCTCTACAGACTCTACACCACAGCATCCTTCTACTCTACAGTGTGTTTTTCTCTCCTCTCTACAGCTCTACACCACAGCATCATTCTCAACTCTACAGTGTGTTTCTCTCCTCTCTACAGCTCAACACCACAGCATCCATTCTACTCTACAGTGTGTCTTCTCTCCTCTCTACAGCTCTACACCACAGCATACATTTCTAACTCTACAGTGTGTTTCTTCTCTCCTCCTCTACAGCTCTACAACCACAGGCATCCTTCTACCTCTACAGTGTGTTTCTCTCCTCTCTACAGCTCTACACCACAGCATCCTTCTACTCTACAGTGTGTTTCTCTCCTCTCTACAGCTCTACACCACAGCATCCTTCTACTCTACAGTGTGTTTCTCTCCTCTCCTCTACAGCTCTACACCACAGCATCATTCTACTCTACAGTGTGTTTCTCTCCTCTCTACAGCTCTACACCACAGCATCATTCTACTCTACAGTGTGTTTCTCTCCTCTCCTCTCTACAGCTCTACACCACAGCATCATTCTACTCTACAGTGTGTTTCTCTCTCTCCTCTACAGCTCTACACCACAGCATCATTCTACTCTACAGTGTGTTTCTCTCCTCTCTACAGCTCTACACCACAGCATCCTTCTACTCTACAGTGTGTTTCTCTCCTCTCCTCTCTACAGCTCTACACCACAGCATCCTTCTACTCTACAGTGTGTTTCTCTCCTCTCTACAGCTCTACACCACAGCATCCTTCTACTCTACAGTGTGTTTCTCTCCTCTCTACAGCTCTACACCACAGCATCATTCTACTCTACAGTGTGTTTCTCTCCTCTCTACAGCTCTACACCACAGCATCCTTCTACTCTACAGTGTGTTTCTCTCCTCTCTACAGCTCTACACCACAGCATCATTCTACTCTACAGTGTGTTTCTCTCCTCTCTACAGCTCTACACCACAGCATCCTTCTACTCTACAGTGTGTTTCTCTCCTCCTCTACAGCTCTACACCACAGCATCCTTCTACTCTACAGTGTGTTTCTCTCCTCCTCTACAGCTCTACACCACAGCATCATTCTACTCTACAGTGTGTTTCTCTCCTCTCTACAGCTCTACACCACAGCATCCTTCTACTCTACAGTGTGTTTCTCTCCTCTCCTCTCTACAGCTCTACACCACAGCATCATTCTACTCTACAGTGTGTTTCTCTCCTCTCTACAGCTCTACACCACAGCATCATTCTACTCTACAGTGTGTTTCTCTCCTCTCTACAGCTCTACACCACAGCATCCTTCTACTCTACAGTGTGTTTCTCTCCTCTCCCCTCTCTACAGCTCTACACCACAACATCATTCTACTCTACAGTGTGTTCTCTCCTCTCTACAGCTCTACACCACAGCATCATTCTACTCTACAGTGTGTTTCTCTCCTCCTCTACAGCTCTACACCACAGCATCATTCTACTCTACAGTGTGTTTCTCTCCTCTCTCTCTACAGCTCTACACCACAGCATCATTCTAACTCTACAGTCAGTGTGTTTCTCTCCTCTCTACAGCTCTACACCACAGCATCAGTCTACTCTACAGTGTGTTTCTCTCTCCTCTCTACAGCTCTACCACAGCATCCTTCTACTCTACAGTGTTTTCTCCTCTCCTCTCTACAGCTCTACACCACAGCATCCTTCTACTCTACAGTGTGTTTCTCTCTCCTCTCTACAGCTCTACACCACAGCATCCTTCTACTCTACAGTGTGTTTCTCTCCCTCTCTACAGCTCTACACCACAGCATCCTTCTACTCTACAGTGTGTTTCTCTCCTCTCTCTACAGCTCTACACCACAGCATCATTCTACTCTACAGTGTGTTTCTTCTCCTCCTCTACAGCTCCTACACCACAGCATCATTCTGCTCTACAGTGTGTTTCTCTCCTCTCTACAGCTCTACACCACAGCATCCTTCTACTCTACAGTGTGTTTCTCCTCTCTCCACCTCTACAGCTCTACACCACAGCATCCATCTGCTCTACAGTGTGTTTCTCTCCTCTCTACAGCTCTATACCACAGCATCCATCTACTCTACAGTGTGTTTCTCTCCTCCTCTCTCTTCAGCTCTACACCACAGCATCATCTACTCTACAGTGTGTTTTCTCTCCTCTCCTCTACTACAGCTCTACAACCACAGCATCCTTCTACTCTACAGTGTGGTTTCTCTCCTCTCTACAGCTCTACACCACACATCATTCTACTCTACAGTGTGTTTCTCTCCTCTCTACAGCTCTACACCACAGCATCATTCTGCTCATACCGTTTGTTTCTCTCCTCTCTACAGCTCTATACCACAGCAATCCATTCAACTCTACAGAGTGTTTCTCTCCTCTCCCTCTTACAGCTCTACACCCCAGCATCCTTCTACTCTACAGTGTGTTCTCTCCTCTCCCTCTCTACAGCTCTACACCACAGCTATCATTCATACTCTACATTGTGTTTTCTCTCCTCTATACAGCTCTATACCACAGCATCATTCTACCTCTACAGTGTGTTGCTCTCCTCTCTCTACAGCTCAACACCACACAATCCTTACTCTCTACAGTGTGTTTCCTCTCACTCTCTACAGCTCTACACCACAGCATCATCTGTACTCTACAGTGTGTTTCTCTCCTCTCCACTCTACAGCTCTACACCACAGCATCCATTCTACTCTACAGTGTGTTTCACTCCTCCTCTCTACAGCTCTAACACACAGCATCATTCTACTCTACAGTGTGTTTCTCTCCTCTCATTACAGCTCTACACCACAGCATCCTTCTTCTCTACAGTGTGGTTTTCTCTCCCTCTCTACAGCTCTACACCACAGCATCCTTCTACTCTACAGTGTGTTTCTCTCCTCCTCTCTACAGCTCTACACCACAGCATCATTATACTCTACAGTGTGTTTCTCTCCTCTCTACAAGCTCTACACCACAGGCATCATTCTACTCTACAGTGTGTTTCTCTCCTCTTCTACAGCTCTACACCCCACAGCATCCATTACTACAGTGTGTCTCTCCACTCCTCTCTACAGCTCACACCACTGCATCCTTCTACACTACAGTGTGTTTCTCTCCCCTCTACAGCTCTTACACCCACACTATCATTCTTCTCTACATTGTGTTTCTCTCCTCTCTACAGCTCTAACCACAGCATCCTTCTACTCTACAGTGTGTTTCTCTCCTCTCTACAGCTCTACACCACAGCATCATCTACTCTACAGTGTGTTTCTCTCCTCTCCTACAGCTCTACACCACAGCATCCTTCTATCAACAGTGTGTTTCTCTCCTCTCTACAGCTCTACACCACAGCATCATTCTACTCTACAGTGTGTTTCTCTCCTCTCTACAGCTCTACACCACAGCATCATTCTACTCCACAGAGTGTTTCTCTCCTCTCTACAGCTTTACACCACAGCATCATTCTACTCTACAGTTTGTTTCTCTCCTCTCCTCTCTACAGCTCTACACCACAGCATCATTCTACTCTACAGTGTGTTTCTCTCCTCTCCTCTCTACAGCTCTAAACCACAGCATCATTCTACACTACAGTGTGTTTCTCTCCTCTCTACAGCTCTACACCACAGCATCCTTCTACTCTACAGTGTGTTTCTCTCCTCTCCTCTCTACAGCTCTACACCACAGTATCATTCTTCTCTACATTGTTTTTCTCTCCTCTCTACAGCTCTACACCACAGCATCCGTTCTACTCTACAGTGTGTTTCTCTCCTCTCTACAGCTCTACACCACAGCATCATTCTACTCTACAGTGTGTTTCTCTCCTCTCTACAGCTCAACACCACAGTATCCTTCTACTCTACAGTGTGTTTCTCTCCTCTCTACAGCTCTACACCACGGCATCATTCTACTCTACAGTGTGTTTCTCTCCTCTCTACAGCTCTACACCACAGCATCATTCTACTCTACAGTTTGTTTCTCTCCTCTCTACAGCTCTACAACACAGCATCATTCTTCTCTACAGTGTGTTTCTGTCCTCTCTACAGCTCTACACCACAGTATCATTCTTCTCTACAGTGTGTTTCTCTCCTCTCTACAGCTCTATACCACAGCATCCATCTACTCTACAGTGTGTTTCTCTCCTCTCCTCTCTACAGCTCTACACCACAGCATCATTTTACTCTACAGTTTGTTTCTCTCCTCTCTACAGCTCAACACCACAGCATCATTTTACTCTACAGTTTGTTTCTCTCCTCTCTACAGCTCTACACCACAGCATCATTCTGCTCTACAGTGTGTTTCTCTCCTCTCTACAGCTCTACACCACAGCATCCTTCTACTCTACAGCGTGTTTCTCTCCTCTCCCCTTTACAGCTCTACACCACAGCATCATTCTGCTCTACAGTGTGTTTCTCTCCTCTCTACAGCTCTATACCACAGCATCCATCTACTCTACAGTGTGTTTCTCTCCTCTCCTCTCTACAGCTCTACACCACAGCATCCTTCTACTCTACAGTGTGTTTCTATCCTCTCCTCTCTACAGCTCTAAACCACAGCATCCTTCTACTCTACAGTGTGTTTCTCTCCCCTCTACAGCTCTACGCCACACTATCATTCTTCTCTACATTGTGTTTCTCTCCTCTCTACAGCTCTATACCACAGCATCCTTCTACTCTACAGTGTGTTTCTCTCCTCTCCTCTCTACAGCTCTACACCACAACATCATTCTACTCTATAGTGTGTTTCTCTCCTCTCTACAGCTCTACACCACAGCATCATTCTACTCTACAGTGTGTTTCTCTCCTCTCCTCTCTACAGCTCTACACCACAGCATCCTTCTACCCTACAGTGTGTTTCTCTCCTCTCTACAGCTCTACACCACAGCATCATTCTACTCTACAGTGTGTTTCTCTCCCCTCTATAGCTCTACACCACACTATCATTCTTCTCTACATTGTGTTTCTCTCCTCTCTACAGCTCTAAACCACAGCATCCATCTACTCTACAGTGTGTTTCTCTCCTCTCTACAGCTCTACACCACAGCATCATTGTACTCTACAGTGTGTTTCTCTCCTCTCTACAGCTCTACACCACAGCATCCTTCAACCCTACAGTGTGTTTCTCTCCTCTCTACAGCTCTTCACCACAGCATCATTCTACTCTACAGTGTGTTTCTCTCCCCTCTACAGCTCTACGCCACACTATCATTCTTCTCTACATTGTGTTTCTCTCCTCTCTACAGCTCTATACCACAGCATCCTTCTACTCTACAGTGTGTTTCTCTCCTCTCCTCTCTACAGCTCTACACCACAGCATCCATCTACTCTACAGTGTGTTTCTCTCCTCTCTACAGCTCTACACCACAGCATCATTGTACTCTACAGTGTGTTTCTCTCCTCTCCTCTCTACAGCTCTACACCACAGCATCCTTCTACCCTACAGTGTGTTTCTCTCCTCTCTACAGCTCTACACCAAAGCATCATTCTTCTCTACATTGTGTTTCTCTCCTCTCTACAGCTCTACACCACAGCATTCGTCTACTCTACAGTGTGTTTCTCTCCTCTCTAGAGCTCTAAACCACAGCATCATTCTACTCTACAGTGTGTTTCTCTCCTCTCTACAGCTCAACACCACAGCATCCTTCTACTCTACAGTGTGTTTCTCTCCTCTCTACAGCTCTACACCACAGCATCATTCTACTCTACAGTGTGTTTCTCTCCTCTCTACAGCTCTACACCACAGCATCCTCCTATTCTACAGCGTGTTTCTCTCCTCTCCCCTTTACAGCTCTACACCACAGCATCATTCTACTCTACAGTGTGTTTCTCTCCTCTCTACAGCTCTACACCACAGCATCCTTCTACTCTACAGTGTGTTTCTCTCCTCTCCCCTCTACAGCTCTACACCACAGCATCATTCTACTCTACAGTGTGTTTCTCTCCTCTACAGCTCTACACCACAGCATCCTTCTAATCAACAGTGTGTTTCTCTCCTCTCCTCTCTACAGCTCTACACCACAGCGTCATTCTACACTACAGTGTGTTTCTCTTCTCTCCTCTACAGCTCTACACCACAGCATCCTTCTACTCTACAGTTTGTTTCTCTCCTCTCCTCTCTACAGCTCAACACCACAGCATCCTTCTACTCTACAGTGTGTTTCTATCCTCTCCTCTCTACAGCTCTAAACCACAGCATCCTTCTACTCTACAGTGTGTTTCTCTCCCCTCTACAGCTCTACGCCACACTATCATTCTTCTCTACATTGTGTTTCTCTCCTCTCTACAGCTCTATACCACAGCATCCTTCTACTCTACAGTGTGTTTCTCTCCTCTCCTCTCTACAGCTCTACACCACAACATCATTCTACTCTATAGTGTGTTTCTCTCCTCTCTACAGCTCTACACCACAGCATCATTCTACTCTACAGTGTGTTTCTCTCCTCTCCTCTCTACAGCTCTACACCACAGCATCCTTCTACCCTACAGTGTGTTTCTCTCCTCTCTACAGCTCTACACCACAGCATCATTCTACTCTACAGTGTGTTTCTCTCCCCTCTACAGCTCTACACCACACTATCATTCTTCTCTACATTGTGTTTCTCTCCTCTCTACAGCTCTAAACCACAGCATCCATCTACTCTACAGTGTGTTTCTCTCCTCTCTACAGCTCTACACCACAGCATCATTGTACTCTACAGTGTGTTTCTCTCCTCTCTACAGCTCTACACCACAGCATCCTTCAACCCTACAGTGTGTTTCTCTCCTCTCTACAGCTCTTCACCACAGCATCATTCTACTCTACAGTGTGTTTCTCTCCTCTCTACAGCTCTACACCACAGCATCATTCTACTCCACAGAGTGTTTCTCTCCTCTCTACAGCTCTACACCACAGCATCATTCTACTCTACAGTTTGTTTCTCTCCTCTCCTCTCTACAGCTCTACACCACAGCATCATTCTACTCTACAGTGTGTTTCTCTCCTCTCCCCTTTACAGCTCTACACCACAGCATCATTCTACTCTACAGTGTGTTTCTCTCCTCTCTACAGCTCTACACCACAGCATCCTTCTACTCTACAGTGTGTTTCTCTCCTCTCCCCTCTACAGCTCTACACCACAGCATCATTCTACTCTACAGTGTGTTTCTCTCCTCTACAGCTCTACACCACAGCATCCTTCTAATCAACAGTGTGTTTCTCTCCTCTCCTCTCTACAGCTCTACACCACAGCGTCATTCTACACTACAGTGTGTTTCTCTTCTCTCCTCTACAGCTCTACACCACAGCATCCTTCTACTCTACAGTTTGTTTCTCTCCTCTCCTCTCTACAGCTCAACACCACAGCATCCTTCTACTCTACAGTGTGTTTCTATCCTCTCCTCTCTACAGCTCTAAACCACAGCATCCTTCTACTCTACAGTGTGTTTCTCTCCCCTCTACAGCTCTACGCCACACTATCATTCTTCTCTACATTGTGTTTCTCTCCTCTCTACAGCTCTATACCACAGCATCCTTCTACTCTACAGTGTGTTTCTCTCCTCTCCTCTCTACAGCTCTACACCACAACATCATTCTACTCTATAGTGTGTTTCTCTCCTCTCTACAGCTCTACACCACAGCATCATTCTACTCTACAGTGTGTTTCTCTCCTCTCCTCTCTACAGCTCTACACCACAGCATCCTTCTACCCTACAGTGTGTTTCTCTCCTCTCTACAGCTCTACACCACAGCATCATTCTACTCTACAGTGTGTTTCTCTCCCCTCTACAGCTCTACACCACACTATCATTATTCTCTACATTGTGTTTCTCTCCTCTCTACAGCTCTAAACCACAGCATCCATCTACTCTACAGTGTGTTTCTCTCCTCTCTACAGCTCTACACCACAGCATCATTGTACTCTACAGTGTGTTTCTCTCCTCTCTACAGCTCTACACCACAGCATCCTTCAACCCTACAGTGTGTTTCTCTCCTCTCTACAGCTCTTCACCACAGCATCATTCTACTCTACAGTGTGTTTCTCTCCTCTCTACAGCTCTACACCACAGCATCATTCTACTCCACAGAGTGTTTCTCTCCTCTCTACAGCTCTACACCACAGCATCATTCTACTCTACAGTTTGTTTCTCTCCTCTCCTCTCTACAGCTCTACACCACAGCATCATTCTACTCTACAGTGTGTTTCTCTCCTCTCCTCTCTACAGCTCTAAACCACAGCATCATTCTACACTACAGTGTGTTTCTTTTCTCTCCTCTACAGCTCTACACCACAGCATCCTTCTACTCTACAGTGTGTTTCTCTCCTCTCCTCTCTACAGCTCTACACCACAGTATCATTCTTCTCTACATTGTTTTTCTCTCCTCTCTACAGCTCTACACCACAGCATCCGTTTACTCTACAGTGTGTTTCTCTCCTCTCTACAGCTCTACACCACAGCATCATTCTACTCTACAGTGTGTTTCTCTCCTCTCTACAGCTCAACACCACAGCATCCTTCTACTCTACAGTGTGTTTCTCTCCTCTCTACAGCTCTACACCACGGCATCATTCTACTCTACAGTGTGTTTCTCTCCTCTCTACAGCTCTACACCACAGCATCATTCTACTCTACAGTTTGTTTCTCTCCTCTCTACAGCTCTACAACACAGCATCATTCTTCTCTACAGTGTGTTTCTGTCCTCTCTACAGCTCTACACCACAGTATCATTCTTCTCTACAGTGTGTTTCTCTCCTCTCTACAGCTCTATACCACAGCATCCATCTACTCTACAGTGTGTTTCTCTCCTCTCCTCTCTACAGCTCTACACCACAGCATCATTTTACTCTACAGTTTGTTTCTCTCCTCTCTACAGCTCAACACCACAGCATCATTTTACTCTACAGTTTGTTTCTCTCCTCTCTACAGCTCTACACCACAGCATCCTTCTACTCTACAGTTTGTTTCTCTACTCTCTACAGCTCTACACCACAACATCATTCTACTCTACAGTGTGTTTCTCTCCTCTCCTCTCTACAGCTCTACACCACAGCATCCTTCTACTCTACAGTTTGTTTCTCTACTCTCTACAGCTCTACACCACAACATCATTCTACTCTACAGTGTGTTTCTCTCCTCTCCTCTCTACAGCTCTACACCACAGCATCCATCTACTCTACATTGTGTTTCTCTCCTCTCTACAGCTCTACACCACAGCATCCTTCTACTCTACAGCGTGTTTCTCTTCTCTCCCCTTTACAGCTCTACACCACAGCATCATTCTACTCTACAGTGTGTTTCTCTCCACTCCTCTCTACAGCTCTACACCACAGCATCATTCTACACTAGAGTGTGTTTCTCTTCTCTCCTCTACAGCTCTACACCACAGCATCCTTCTACTCTAACGTGTGTTTCTCTCCTCTCCTCTCTACAGCTCTACACCACAGCATCATTGTACTCTACAGTGTGTTTCTCTCCTCTCCTCTCTACAGCTCTACACCCCGCATCCTTCTACCCTACAGTGTGTTTCTCTCCTCTCTACAGCTGTACACCACAGCATCATTCTACTCCACAGTGTGTTTCTCTCCTCTCTACAGCTCTACACCACAGCATCATTCTACACTACAGTGTGTTTCTTTTCTCTCCTCCACAGCTCTACACCACAGCATCCTTCTACTCTACAGTGTGTTTCTCTCCTCTCCTCTCTACAGCTCTACACCACAGTATCATTCTTCTCTAAAGTGTGTTTCTCTCCTCTCTACAGCTCTACACCACAGCATCATTCTACTCTAAAGTGTGTTTCTCTCCTCTCTACAGCTCTACACAACAGCATCCTTCTACTCTAAAGCGTGTTTTTCTCCTCTCCCATTTACAGCTCTACACCACAGCATCATTCTACTCTACAGTGTGTTTCTCTCCTCTCCTATCTACAGCTCTACACCACAGCATCATTCTACACTACAGTGTGTTTCTCTTCTCTCCTCTACAGCTCTACACCACAGCATCCTTCTACTCTACAGTTTGTTTCTCTCCTCTCCTCTCTACAGCTCTACATCACAGCATTATTCTACTCTACAGTGTGTTTCTCTCCTCTCCTCTCTAGAGCTCTACATCACAGCATCATTCTACTCTACAGTGTGTTTCTCTCCACTCTACAGCTCTACACCACAGCATCCTTCTACTCTAACGTGTGTTTCTCTCCTCTCCTCTCTACAGCTCAACACCACAGCATCATTCTACTCCACAGTGTGTTTCTCTCCTCTCTACAGCTCTACACCACAGCATCATTCTACTCTACAGTATGTTTCTCTCCTCTCTACAGCTCTACACCACAGCATCATTCTACTCTACAGTGTGTTTCTCTCCTCTCCTCTCTACAACTCTACACCACAGCATCATTCTACACTACAGTGTGTTTCTTTTCTCTCCTCCACAGCTCTACACCACAGCATCCTTCTACTCTACAGTGTGTTTCTCTCCTCTCCTCTCTACAGCTCTACACCACAGTATCATTCTTCTCTAAATTGTGTTTCTCTCCTCTCTACAGCTCTACACCACAGCATCCGTCTACTCTACAGTGTGTTTCTCTCCTCTCTACAACTCAACACCACAGCATCCTTCTATTCTACAGTGTGTTTCTCTCCTCTCTACAGCTCTACACCACAGCATCATTCTACTCTAAAGCGTGTTTCTCTTCTCTCCCCTTTACAGCTCTACACCACAGCATCATTCTACTCTACAGTTTGTTTCTATCCTCTCTACAGCTCTACACCACAGCATCCTTCTACTTTACAGTGTGTTTCTCTCCTCTCCCATTTACAGCTCTACACCACAGCATCATTCTACTCTACAGTGTGTTTCTCTCCTCTCCTCTCTACAGCTCTACACCACAGCATCATTCTACACTACAGTGTGTTTCTCTTCTCTCCTCTCCAGCTCTACACCACAGCATCCTTCTACTCTACAGTTTGTTTCTCTCCTCTCTACAGCTCTACATCACAGCATTATTCTACTCTACAGTGTGTTTCTCTCCACTCCTCTCTAGAGCTCTACATCACAGCATCATTCTACTCTACAGTGTGTTTCTCTCCACTCTACAGCTCTACACCACAGCATCCTTCTACTCTAACGTGTGTTTCTCTCCTCTCCTCTCTACAGCTCAACACCACAGCATCATTCTACTCCACAGTGTGTTTCTCTCCTCTCTACAGCTCTACACCACAGCATCATTCTACTCTACAGTATGTTTCTCTCCTCTCTACAGCTCTACACCACAGCATCATTCTACTCTACAGTGTGTTTCTCTCCTCTCCTCTCTACAACTCTACACCACAGCATCATTCTACACTACAGTGTGTTTCTTTTCTCTCCTCCACAGCTCTACACCACAGCATCCTTCTACTCTACAGTGTGTTTCTCTCCTCTCCTCTCTACAGCTCTACACCACAGTATCATTCTTCTCTAAATTGTGTTTCTCTCCTCTCTACAGCTCTACACCACAGCATCCGTCTACTCTACAGTGTGTTTCTCTCCTCTCTACAACTCAACACCACAGCATCCTTCTATTCTACAGTGTGTTTCTCTCCTCTCTACAGCTCTACACCACAGCATCATTCTACTCTAAAGCGTGTTTCTCTTCTCTCCCCTTTACAGCTCTACACCACAGCATCATTCTACTCTACAGTTTGTTTCTCTCCTCTCTACAGCTCTACACCACAGCATCCTTCTACTTTACAGTGTGTTTCTCTCCTCTCCCATTTACAGCTCTACACCACAGCATCATTCTACTCTACAGTGTGTTTCTCTCCTCTCCTCTCTACAGCTCTACACCACAGCATCATTCTACACTACAGTGTGTTTCTCTTCTCTCCTCTCCAGCTCTACACCACAGCATCCTTCTACTCTACAGTTTGTTTCTCTCCTCTCTACAGCTCTACATCACAGCATTATTCTACTCTACAGTGTGTTTCTCTCCTCTCCTCTCTAGAGCTCTACATCACAGCATCATTCTACTCTACAGTGTGTTTCTCTCCACTCTACAGCTCTACACCACAGCATCCTTCTACTCTAACGTGTGTTTCTCTCCTCTCCTCTCTACAGCTCAACACCACAGCATCATTCTACTCTACAGTGTGTTTCTCTCCTCTCTACAGCTAAACACCACAGCATCATTTTACTCTACAGTATGTTTCTCTCCTCTCTACAGCTCTACACCACAGCATCATTCTACTCTACAGTTTGTTTCTCTCCTCTCCTCTATACAGCTCTACACCACAGCATCCTTCTAATCTACGGTGTGTTTCTCTCCTCTCTACAGCTCTACACCACAGCATCCTTCTACTCTACAATTTGTTTCTCTACTCTCTACAGCTCTACACCACAACATCATTCTACTCTACAGTTTGTTTCTCTCCTCTCCTCTCTACAGCTCTACATCACAGCATTATTCTACTCTACAGTGTGTTTCTCTCCTCTCCTCTCTAGAGCTCTACATCACAGCATCATTCTACTCTACAGTGTGTTTCTCTCCACTCTACAGCTCTACACCACAGCATCCTTCTACTCTAACGTGTGTTTCTCTCCTCTCCTCTCTACAGCTCAACACCACAGCATCATTCTACTCCACAGTGTGTTTCTCTCCTCTCTACAGCTCTACACCACAGCATCATTCTACTCTACAGTATGTTTCTCTCCTCTCTACAGCTCTACACCACAGCATCATTCTACTCTACAGTGTGTTTCTCTCCTCTCCTCTCTACAACTCTACACCACAGCATCATTCTACACTACAGTGTGTTTCTTTTCTCTCCTCCACAGCTCTACACCACAGCATCCTTCTACTCTACAGTGTGTTTCTCTCCTCTCCTCTCTACAGCTCTACACCACAGTATCATTCTTCTCTAAATTGTGTTTCTCTCCTCTCTACAGCTCTACACCACAGCATCCGTCTACTCTACAGTGTGTTTCTCTCCTCTCTACAACTCAACACCACAGCATCCTTCTATTCTACAGTGTGTTTCTCCTCTCTACAGCTCTACACCACAGCATCATTCTACTCTAAAGCGTGTTTCTCTTCTCTCCCCTTTACAGCTCTACACCACAGCATCATTCTACTCTACAGTTTGTTTCTCTCCTCTCTACAGCTCTACACCACAGCATCCTTCTACTTTACAGTGTGTTTCTCTCCTCTCCCATTTACAGCTCTACACCACAGCATCATTCTACTCTACAGTGTGTTTCTCTCCTCTCCTCTCTACAGCTCTACACCACAGCATCATTCTACACTACAGTGTGTTTCTCTTCTCTCCTCTCCAGCTCTACACCACAGCATCCTTCTACTCTACAGTTTGTTTCTCTCCTCTCTACAGCTCTACATCACAGCATTATTCTACTCTACAGTGTGTTTCTCTCCTCTCCTCTCTAGAGCTCTACATCACAGCATCATTCTACTCTACAGTGTGTTTCTCTCCACTCTACAGCTCTACACCACAGCATCCTTCTACTCTAACGTGTGTTTCTCTCCTCTCCTCTCTACAGCTCAACACCACAGCATCATTCTACTCTACAGTGTGTTTCTCTCCTCTCTACAGCTAAACACCACAGCATCATTTTACTCTACAGTATGTTTCTCTCCTCTCTACAGCTCTACACCACAGCATCATTCTACTCTACAGTTTGTTTCTCTCCTCTCCTCTATACAGCTCTACACCACAGCATCCTTCTAATCTACGGTGTGTTTCTCTCCTCTCTACAGCTCTACACCACAGCATCCTTCTACTCTACAATTTGTTTCTCTACTCTCTACAGCTCTACACCACAACATCATTCTACTCTACAGTTTGTTTCTCTACTCTCTACAGCTCTACACCACAACATCCATCTACTCTACAGTGTGTTTCTTTCCTCTCCTCTCTAGAGCTCTACATCACAGCATCCTTCTACTCTACAGTGTGTTTATCTCCTCTCTACAGCTCTACACCACAGCATCCTTCTACTCTACAGTGAGTTTCCTCTCTACAGCTCTACACCACAGCATCCTTCTACTCGATGTTGTGTTTCTCTCCTCTCTACAGCTCTATACCACAGCATCATTGTACTCTACAGTGTGTTTCTCTCCTCTCTACAGCTCTACACCACAGCATCATTGTACTCTACAGTGTGTTTCTCTCCTCTCTACAGCTCTACACCACAGCATCATTCTACTCTACAGTGTGTTTCTCTCCTCTCCTCTCTACAGCTCTACACCACAGCATCCTTCTACTCTACAGTTTGTTTCTCTACTCTCTACAGCTCTACACCACAACATCATTCTACTCTACAGTGTGTTTCTCTCCTCTCCTCTCTACAGCTCTACACCACAGAATCCATCTACTCTACATTGTGTTTCTCTCCTCTCTACAGCTCTACACCACAGCATCCTTCTACTCTACAGCGTGTTTCTCTTCTCTCCCCTTTACAGCTCTACACCACAGCATCATTCTACTCTACAGTTTGTTTCTCTCCTCTCTACAGCTCTACACCACAGCATCCTTCTACTCAACAGTTTGTTTCTCTCCTCTCCCCTTTACAGCTCTACACCACAGCATCATTCTACTCTACAGTGTGTTTCTCTCCACTCCTCTCTACAGCTCTACACCACAGCATCATTCTACACTACAGTGTGTTTCTCTTCTCTCCTCTACAGCTCTACACCACAGCATCCTTCTACTCTAACGTGTGTTTCTCTCCTCTCCTCTCTACAGCTCTACACCACAGCATCATTGTACTCTACAGTGTGTTTCTCTCCTCTCCTCTCTACAGCTCTACACTACAGCATCCTTCTACCCTACAGTGTGTTTCTCTCCTCTCTACAGCTCTACACCACAGCATCATTCTGCTCTACAGTGTGTTTCTCTCCTCTCTACAGCTGTACACCACAGCATCATTCTACTCCACAGTGTGTTTCTCTCCTCTCTACAGCTCTACACCACAGCATCATTCTACACTACAGTGTGTTTCTCTTCTCTCCTCTCCAGCTCTACACCACAGCATCCTTCTACTCTACAGTTTGTTTCTCTCCTCTCTACAGCTCTACATCACAGCATTATTCTACTCTACAGTGTGTTTCTCTCCTCTCCTCTCTAGAGCTCTACATCACAGCATCATTCTACTCTACAGTGTGTTTCTCTCCACTCTACAGCTCTACACCACAGCATCCTTCTACTCTAACGTGTGTTTCTCTCCTCTCCTCTCTACAGCTCAACACCACAGCATCATTCTACTCTACAGTGTGTTTCTCTCCTCTCTACAGCTAAACACCACAGCATCATTTTACTCTACAGTATGTTTCTCTCCTCTCTACAGCTCTACACCACAGCATCATTCTACTCTACAGTTTGTTTCTCTCCTCTCCTCTATACAGCTCTACACCACAGCATCCTTCTAATCTACGGTGTGTTTCTCTCCTCTCTACAGCTCTACACCACAGCATCCTTCTACTCTACAATTTGTTTCTCTACTCTCTACAGCTCTACACCACAACATCATTCTACTCTACAGTTTGTTTCTCTACTCTCTACAGCTCTACACCACAACATCCATCTACTCTACAGTGTGTTTCTTTCCTCTCCTCTCTAGAGCTCTACATCACAGCATCCTTCTACTCTACAGTGTGTTTATCTCCTCTCTACAGCTCTACACCACAGCATCCTTCTACTCTACAGTGAGTTTCCTCTCTACAGCTCTACACCACAGCATCCTTCTACTCGATGTTGTGTTTCTCTCCTCTCTACAGCTCTATACCACAGCATCATTGTACTCTACAGTGTGTTTCTCTCCTCTCTACAGCTCTACACCACAGCATCATTGTACTCTACAGTGTGTTTCTCTCCTCTCTACAGCTCTACACCACAGCATCATTCTACTCTACAGTGTGTTTCTCTCCTCTCCTCTCTACAGCTCTACACCACAGCATCCTTCTACTCTACAGTTTGTTTCTCTACTCTCTACAGCTCTACACCACAACATCATTCTACTCTACAGTGTGTTTCTCTCCTCTCCTCTCTACAGCTCTACACCACAGAATCCATCTACTCTACATTGTGTTTCTCTCCTCTCTACAGCTCTACACCACAGCATCCTTCTACTCTACAGCGTGTTTCTCTTCTCTCCCCTTTACAGCTCTACACCACAGCATCATTCTACTCTACAGTTTGTTTCTCTCCTCTCTACAGCTCTACACCACAGCATCCTTCTACTCAACAGTTTGTTTCTCTCCTCTCCCCTTTACAGCTCTACACCACAGCATCATTCTACTCTACAGTGTGTTTCTCTCCACTCCTCTCTACAGCTCTACACCACAGCATCATTCTACACTACAGTGTGTTTCTCTTCTCTCCTCTACAGCTCTACACCACAGCATCCTTCTACTCTAACGTGTGTTTCTCTCCTCTCCTCTCTACAGCTCTACACCACAGCATCATTGTACTCTACAGTGTGTTTCTCTCCTCTCCTCTCTACAGCTCTACACCACAGCATCCTTCTACCCTACAGTGTGTTTCTCTCCTCTCTACAGCTCTACACCACAGCATCATTCTGCTCTACAGTGTGTTTCTCTCCTCTCTACAGCTGTACACCACAGCATCATTCTACTCCACAGTGTGTTTCTCTCCTCTCTACAGCTCTACACCACAGCATCATTCTACACTACAGTGTGTTTCTTTTCTCTCCTCCACAGCTCTACACCACAGCATCCTTCTACTCTACAGTGTGTTTCTCTCCTCTCCTCTCTACAGCTCTACACCACAGTATCATTCTTCTCTAAAGTGTGTTTCTCTCCTCTCTACAGCTCTACACCACAGCATCATTCTACTCTAAAGTGTGTTTCTCTCCTCTCTACAGCTCTACACAACAGCATCCTTCTACTCTAAAGCGTGTTTCTCTCCTCTCCCATTTACAGCTCTACACCACAGCATCATTCTACTCTACAGTGTGTTTCTCTCCTCTCCTATCTACAGCTCTACACCACAGCATCATTCTAAACTATAGTGTGTTTCTCTTCTCTCCTCTACAGCTCTACACCACAGCATCCTTCTACTCTACAGTTGGTTTCTCTCCTCTCCTCTCTACAGCTCTACATCACAGCATTATTCTACTCTACAGTGTGTTTCTCTCCTCTCCTCTCTAGAGCTCTACACCACAGCATCATTCTACTCTACAGTGTGTTTCTTTTCTCTCCTCCACAGCTCTACACCACAGCATCCTTCTACTCTACAGTGTGTTTCTCTCCTCTCCTCTCTACAGCTCTACACCACAGTATCATTCTTCTCTAAATTGTGTTTCTCTCCTCTCTACAGCTCTACACCACAGCATCCGTCTACTCTACAGTGTGTTTCTCTCCTCTCTACAACTCAACACCACAGCATCCTTCTATTCTACAGTGTGTTTCTCTCCTCTCTACAGCTCTACACCACAGCATCATTCTACTCTAAAGCGTGTTTCTCTTCTCTCCCCTTTACAGCTCTACACCACAGCATCATTCTACTCTACAGTTTGTTTCTCTCCTCTCTACAGCTCTACACCACAGCATCCTTCTACTTTACAGTGTGTTTCTCTCCTCTCCCATTTACAGCTCTACACCACAGCATCATTCTACTCTACAGTGTGTTTCTCTCCTCTCCTCTCTACAGCTCTACACCACAGCATCATTCTACACTACAGTGTGTTTCTCTTCTCTCCTCTCCAGCTCTACACCACAGCATCCTTCTACTCTACAGTGTGTTTCTCTATTCTCTACAGCTCTACACCACAGCATCATTCTACTCTATAGAGTGATTCTCTCCTCTCTATAGCCCTACACCACAGCATCCGTCTACTCTAAAGTTTGTTTCTCTCCTCTCCTCTCTATAGCTCTACACCACAGCATCATTCTGCTGTACAATGTGTTTCTCTTCTCTCTACAGCTCTACACCACAGCATCATTCTACTCTACAGTGTGTTTCTCTCTTCTCCCCTTTACAGCTCTACACCACAGCATCATTCTACTCTACAGTTTGTTTCTCTCCTCTCTTCTCTACAGCTCTACACCACAGCATCATTCTACACTACAGTGTGTTTCTCTTCTCTCCTCTACAGCTCTACACCACAGCATCCTTCTACTCTACAGTGTGTTTCTCTCCTCTCTACAGCTCTACACCACAGCATCATTCTACTCTACAGTGTGTTTCTCTCCTCTCTACAGCTCTACACCACACAATCCTTCTACTCTACAGTGTGTTTCTCTCCTCTCCTCACTAAAGCTCTACACCACAGCATCCTTCTACTCTACAGTGTGTTTCTCTCCTCTCTACAGCTCTACACCACAGCATCATTCTTCATTATATTGTGTTTCTCTCCTCTCTATAGCTCTACACCACAGCATCCGTCTACTCTAGAGTGTGTTTCTCTTCTACAAAATGTTTCTCTTCTCTCTACAGCTCTACACCACAGCATCCTTCTACTCTACAGTGTGTTTCTCTTCTACAAAATGTTTCTCTTCTCTCTACAGCTCTACACCACTGTATCCTTCTACTCTACAGTGTGTTTCTCTTCTACAAAATGTTTCTCTTCTCTCTACAGCTCTACACCACAGCATCCTTCTACTCTACAGTGTGTTTCTCTCCTCTCCTCTCTACAGCTCTACACCACAGCATCATTCTACACTACAGTGTGTTTCTCTTCTCTCCTCTACAGCTCTACACAACAGCATCCTTCTACTCGATGTTGTGTTTCTCTCCTCTCTACAGCTCTATACCACAGCATCATTCTAATCTACAGTGTGTTTCTCTCCTCACCTCTCTAAAGCTCTACACCACAGCATCATTGTACTCTACAGTGTGTTTCTCTCCTCTCTACAGCTCTACACCACAGCATCATTCTACTCTACAGGGTGTTTCTCTCCTCTCTACAGCTCTACACCACAGCATCATTGTACTCTACAGTGTGTTTCTCTCCTCTCCTCTCTACAGCTCTACACCACAGCATCATTCTACTGTACAGTGTGTTTCTCTCCTCTCTACTGCTCTACACCACAGCATCATTCTACTCTACAGTCTGTTTCTCTCCTCTCCTCTCTACAGCTCTACACCACATCATCCTTCTACTATACAGTGTGTTTCTCTCCTCTCTACAGCTCTACACCACAGCATCCTTCTACTCTGCAGTGTGTTTCTCTCCTCTCCTCTCTACAGCTCTACACCACAACATCATTCTACTCTATAGTGTGTTTCTCTACTCTCTACAGCTCTACACCACAGTATCATTCTACTCTACAGTGTGTTTCTCTCCTCTCTACAGCTCTACACCACAGCATCATTCTACTCTACAGTGTGTTTCTCTCCTCTCTACTGCTATACACCACAGCATCATTCTACTCTATAGTGTGTTTCTCTCCTCTCCTCTTTACAGCTCTACACCACAGCATCCTTCTACTGTACAGTGTGTTTCTCTCCTCTCCTCTCTACAGCTCTACACCACAGCATCCTTCTACTCTACAGTGTGTTTCTCTCCTCTCCTCTCTACAGCTCTACACCACAGCATCATTCTACACTACAGTGTATTTCTCTTCTCTCCTCTACAGCTCTACACAACAGCATCCTTCTACTCGATGTTGTGTTTCTCTCCTCTCTACAGCTCTATACCACAGCATCATTCTAATCTACAGTGTGTTTCTCTCCTCACCTCTCTAAAGCTCTACACCACAGCATCATTGTACTCTACAGTGTGTTTCTCTCCTCTCTACAGCTCTACACCACAGCATCATTCTACTCTACAGGGTGTTTCTCTCCTCTCTACAGCTCTACACCACAGCATCATTGTACTCTACAGTGTGTTTCTCTCCTCTCCTCTCTACAGCTCTACACCACAGCATCATTCTACTGTACAGTGTGTTTCTCTCCTCTCTACAGCTCTACACCACAGCATCATTCTACTCTACAGTGTGTTTCTCTCCTCTCCTCTCTACAGCTCTACACCACAGCATCATTCTACTCTACAGTGTGTTTCTCTCCTCTCCTCTTTACAGCTCTACACCACAGCATCATTCTACTCTACAGTGTGTTTCTCTCCTCTCCTCTCTACAGCTCTACACCACATCATCCTTCTACTATACAGTGTGTTTCTCTCCTCTCTACAGCTCTACACCACAGCATCCTTCTACTCTGCAGTGTGTTTCTCTCCTCTCCTCTCTACAGCTCTACACCACAGTATCATTCTTCTCTAAATTGTGTTTCTCTCCTCTCTACAGCTCTACACCACAGCATCTGTCTACTCTACAGTGTGTTTCTCTCCTCTCTACAACTCAACACCACAGCATCCTTCTACTCTACAGTGTGTTTCTCTCCTCTCTACAGCTCTACACCACAGCATCATTCTACTCTATAGTGTGTTTCTCTCCTCTCCTCTTTACAGCTCTACACCACAGCATCCTTCTACTGTACAGTGTGTTTCTCTCCTCTCCTCTCTACAGCTCTACACCACAGCATCCTTCTACTCTACAGTGTGTTTCTCTCCTCTCTACAGCTCTACACCACAGCATCCTTCTACTCTAACGTGTGTTTCTCTCCTCTCCTCTCAACAGCATCATTGTACTCTACAGTGTGTTTCTCTCCTCTCCTCTCTACAGCTCTACACCACAGCATCCTTCTACCCTACAGTGTGTTTCTCTCCTCTCTACAGCTCTACACCACAGCATCATTCTGCTCTACAGTGTGTTTCTCTCCTCTCTAGAGCTCTACACCACAGCCTCATTCTAGTCCACAGTGTGTTTCTCTCCTCTCTACGGCTCTACACCACAGCATCATTCTACTCTACAGTTTGTTTCTCTCCTCTCCTCTCTACAGCTCTACACCACAGCATCATTCTACTCTACAGTGTGTTTCTCTCCTCTCCTCTCTACAGCTCTACACCACAGTATCATTCTTCTCTAAATTGTGTTTCTCTCCTCTCTACAGCTCTACACCACAGCATCCGTCTACTCTACAGTGTGTTTCTCTCCTCTCTACAACTCAACACCACAGCATCCTTCTACTCTACAGTGTGTTTCTCTCCTCTCTACAGCTCTACACCACAGCATCATTCTACTCTACAGTGTGTTTCTCTCCTCTCTACAGCTCTAAACCACAGCATCCTTCTACTCTAAAGCGTGTTTCTCTTCTCTCCCCTTTACAGCTCTACACCACAGCATCATTCTACTCTACAGTTTGTTTCTCTCCTCTCTACAGCTCTACACCACAGCATCCTTCTACTTTACAGTGTGTTTCTCTCCTCTCTACAGCTCTACACCACAGCATCATTCTACTCTACAGTGTGTTTCTCTCCTCTCCTCTCTACAGCTCTACACCACAGCATCATTGTACACTACAGTGTGTTTCTCTTCTCTCCTCTACAGCTCTACACCACAGCATCCTTCTACTCTACAGTTTGTTTCTCTCCTCTCCTCTCTACAGCTCTACATCACAGCATTATTCTACTCTACATTGTGTTTCTCTCCTCTCCTCTCTAGAGCTCTAAATCACAGCATCATTCTACTCTACAGTGTGTTTCTCTCCACTCTACAGCTCTATACCACAGCATCATTCTACTCTACAGTGTGTTTCTCTCCTCTCTACAGCTCTACACCACAGCATAATTGTACTCTACAGTGTGTTTCTCTCCTCTCTACAGCTCTAAACCACAGCATCCTTCTACTCTACAGTGTGTTTCTCTTCTCTCTACAGCTCTATACCACAGCATCATTCTACTCTACAGTGTGTTTCTCTCCTCTCTACAGCTCTACACCACAGCATCCTTCTACTCTACAGTGTGTTTCTCTCCTCTCCTCACTAAAGCTCTACACCACAGCATCCTTCTACTCTACAGTGTGTTTCTCTCCTCTCTACAGCACTACACCACAGCATCATTCTACTCTATAGAGTGTTTCTCTCCTCTCTATAGCCCTACACCACAGCATCCGTCTACTCTACAGTTTGTTTCTCTCCTCTCCTCTCTATAGCTCTACACCACAGCATCATTCTGCTGTACAGTGTGTTTCTCTTCTCTCTACAGCTCTACACCACAGCATCATTCTTCATTATATTGTGTTTCTCTCCTCTCTATAGCTCTACACCACAGCATCCGTCTACTCTAGAGTGTGTTTCTCTCCTCTCCTCTCTACAGCTCTACACCACAGCATCATTCTACTCTACAGTGTGTTTCTCTCCTCTCTACAGCACTACACCACAGCATCATTCTACTCTATAGAGTGTTTCTCTCCTCTCTATAGCCCTACACCACAGCATCCGTCTACTCTACAGTTTGTTTCTCTCCTCTCCTCTCTATAGCTCTACACCACAGCATCATTCTGCTGTACAGTGTGTTTCTCTTCTCTCTACAGCTCTACACCACAGCATCATTCTACTCTACAGTGTGTTTCTCTCCTCTCCTCTCTACAGCTCTACACCACAGCATCATTCTACACTACAGTGTGTTTCTCTTCTCTCCTCTACAGCTCTACACAACAGCATCCTTCTACTCGATGTTGTGTTTCTCTCCTCTCTACAGCTCTATACCACAGCATCATTCTAATCTACAGTGTGTTTCTCTCCTCACCTCTCTAAAGCTCTACACCACAGCATCATTGTACTCTACAGTGTGTTTCTCTCCTCTCTACGGCTCTACACCACAGCATCATTCTACTCTACAGGGTGTTTCTCTCCTCTCTACAGCTCTACACCACAGCATCATTGTACTCTACAGTGTGTTTCTCTCCTATCCTCTCTACAGCTCTACACCACAGCATCATTCTACTCTAGAGAGTGTTTCTCT
Organism: Coregonus ussuriensis; assembly: GCA_031479575.1. Classification (NCBI taxonomy): domain Eukaryota; kingdom Metazoa; phylum Chordata; class Actinopteri; order Salmoniformes; family Salmonidae; genus Coregonus; species Coregonus ussuriensis. The sequence continues at coordinate 33,994 of JAVHNI010000136.1, read as the reverse complement.
CCTCTCTACTGCTCTACACCACAGCATCATTCTACTCTACAGTGTGTTTCTCTCCTCTCCTCTCTACAGCTGTACACCACAGCATCATTCTACTCTACAGTGTGTTTCTCTCCTCTCCTCTTTACAGCTCTACACCACAGCATCATTCTACTCTGCAGTGAGTTTCTCTTCTCTCCTCTACAGCTCTACACCACAGCATCATTCTACTCTACAGTGTGTTTCTCTCCTCTCTCCTCTACAGCTCTACACCACAGCATCCTTCTACTCTACAGTGTGTTTCTCTCCTCTCTACAGCTCTACACCACAGCATCCTTCTACTCTAACCTGTGTTTCTCTCCTCTCCTCTCAACAGCATCATTGTACTCTACAGTGTGTTTCTCTCCTCTCCTCTCTACAGCTCTACACCACAGCATCCTTCTACCCTACAGTGTGTTTCTCTCCTCTCTACAGCTCTACACCACAGCATCATTCTGCTCTACAGTGTGTTTCTCTCCTCTCTAGAGCTCTACACCACAGCCTCATTCTAGTCCACAGTGTGTTTCTCTCCTCTCTACGGCTCTACACCACAGCATCATTCTACTCTACAGTTTGTTTCTCTCCTCTCCTCTCTACAGCTCTACACCACAGCATCATTCTACTCTACAGTGTGTTTCTCTCCTCTCCTCTCTACAGCTCTACACCACAGTATCATTCTTCTCTAAATTGTGTTTCTCTCCTCTCTACAGCTCTACACCACAGCATCCGTCTACTCTACAGTGTGTTTCTCTCCTCTCTACAACTCAACACCACAGCATCCTTCTACTCTACAGTGTGTTTCTCTCCTCTCTACAGCTCTACACCACAGCATCATTCTACTCTACAGTGTGTTTCTCTCCTCTCTACAGCTCTAAACCACAGCATCCTTCTACTCTAAAGCGTGTTTCTCTTCTCTCCCCTTTACAGCTCTACACCACAGCATCATTCTACTCTACAGTTTGTTTCTCTCCTCTCTACAGCTCTACACCACAGCATCCTTCTACTTTACAGTGTGTTTCTCTCCTCTCCCATTTACAGCTCTACACCACAGCATCATTCTACTCTACAGTGTGTTTCTCTCCTCTCCTCTCTACAGCTCTACACCACAGCATCATTGTACACTACAGTGTGTTTCTCTTCTCTCCTCTACAGCTCTACACCACAGCATCCTTCTACTCTACAGTTTGTTTCTCTCCTCTCCTCTCTACAGCTCTACATCACAGCATTATTCTACTCTACAGTGTGTTTCTCTCCTCTCCTCTCTAGAGCTCTAAATCACAGCATCATTCTACTCTACAGTGTGTTTCTCTCCACTCTACAGCTCTATACCACAGCATCATTCTACTCTACAGTGTGTTTCTCTCCTCTCTACAGCTCTACACCACAGCATAATTGTACTCTACAGTTTGTTTCTCTCCTCTCTACAGCTCTAAACCACAGCATCCTTCTACTCTACAGTGTGTTTCTCTTCTCTCTACAGCTCTATACCACAGCATCATTCTACTCTACAGTGTGTTTCTCTCCTCTCTACAGCTCTACACCACAGCATCCTTCTACTCTACAGTGTGTTTCTCTCCTCTCCTCACTAAAGCTCTACACCACAGCATCCTTCTACTCTACAGTGTGTTTCTCTCCTCTCTACAGCACTACACCACAGCATCATTCTACTCTATAGAGTGTTTCTCTCCTCTCTATAGCCCTACACCACAGCATCCGTCTACTCTACAGTTTGTTTCTCTCCTCTCCTCTCTATAGCTCTACACCACAGCATCATTCTGCTGTACAGTGTGTTTCTCTTCTCTCTACAGCTCTACACCACAGCATCATTCTTCATTATATTGTGTTTCTCTCCTCTCTATAGCTCTACACCACAGCATCCGTCTACTCTAGAGTGTGTTTCTCTCCTCTCCTCTCTACAGCTCTACACCACAGCATCATTCTACTCTACAGTGTGTTTCTCTCCTCTCTACAGCACTACACCACAGCATCATTCTACTCTATAGAGTGTTTCTCTCCTCTCTATAGCCCTACACCACAGCATCCGTCTACTCTACAGTTTGTTTCTCTCCTCTCCTCTCTATAGCTCTACACCACAGCATCATTCTGCTGTACAGTGTGTTTCTCTTCTCTCTACAGCTCTACACCACAGCATCATTCTACTCTACAGTGTGTTTCTCTCCTCTCCTCTCTACAGCTCTACACCACAGCATCATTCTACACTACAGTGTGTTTCTCTTCTCTCCTCTACAGCTCTACACAACAGCATCCTTCTACTCGATGTTGTGTTTCTCTCCTCTCTACAGCTCTATACCACAGCATCATTCTAATCTACAGTGTGTTTCTCTCCTCACCTCTCTAAAGCTCTACACCACAGCATCATTGTACTCTACAGTGTGTTTCTCTCCTCTCTACGGCTCTACACCACAGCATCATTCTACTCTACAGGGTGTTTCTCTCCTCTCTACAGCTCTACACCACAGCATCATTTTACTCTACAGTGTGTTTCTCTCCTATCCTCTCTACAGCTCTACACCACAGCATCATTCTACTCTAGAGAGTGTTTCTCTCCTCTCTACTGCTCTACACCACAGCATCATTCTACTCTACAGTGTGTTTCTCTCCTCTCCTCTCTACAGCTCTACACCACAGCATCATTCTACTCTACAGTGTGTTTCTCTCCTCTCCTCTTTACAGCTCTACACCACAGCATCATTCTACTCTGCAGTGAGTTTCTCTTCTCTCCTCTACAGCTCTACACCACAGCATCATTCTACTCTACAGTGTGTTTCTCTCCTCTCTCCTCTACAGCTCTACACCACAGCATCCTTCTACTATACAGTGTGTTTCTCTCCTCTCTACAGCTCTACACCACAGCATCCTTCTACTCTGCAGTGTGTTTCTCTCCTCTCCTCTCTACAGCTCTACACCACAACATCATTCTACTCTACATTGTGTTTCTCTCCTCTCTACAGCTCTACACCACAGCATCAATCTACTCTATAGTGTGTTTCTCTCCTCTCCTCTTTACAGCTCTACACCACAGCATCCTTCTACAGTACAGTGTGTTTCTCTCCTCTCCTCTCTACAGCTCTACACCACAGCATCATTCTACTCTACAGTGTGTTTCTCTCCTCTCTACTGCTCTACACCACAGCATCATTCTACTCTACAGTGTGTTTCTCTCCTCTCCTCTTTACAGTTCTACACCAAAACATCATTCTACTCTACAGTGTGTTTATCTTCTCTCCTCTCTACAGCTCTACACCACAGCATCCTTCTACTCTACAGTGTGTTTCTCTCCTCTCCTCTCTACAGCTCTACACCACAGCATCCTTCTACTCTACAGTGTGTTTCTCTCCTCTCTACAGCTCTACACCACAGCATCCTTCTACTCTGTAGTGTGTTTCTCTCCTCTCCTCTATACAGCTCTACACCACAGCATCATTCTACTCTACAGTGTTTCTCTCCTCTCCTCTCTACAGCTCTACACCATAGCATCATTCTACGCTGCAGTGTGTTTCTCTCCTCTCTACAGCTCTACACCACAGCATCATTCTACTCTACAGTGTGTTTCTCTCCTCTCCTCTCTACAGCTCTACACCACAGCATCATTCTACTGTACAGTGTGTTTCTCTCCTCTCCTCTCTACAGCTCTACACCACAGCATCATTCTACTCTACAGTGTGTTTCTCTCCTCTCCTCTCTACAGCTCTACACCACAGCATCCTTCTACTCTACGGTGTTTCTCTCCTCTCCTCTCTACAGCATTTCTTCTCTCTAAACCACATTGTGTAAAAGAGCTTTCAGGCCAGCTCACATAGTACTTCACAGAGCCTGTTGTGTAGTCACAGTTTCCACAACTGAGATGACTCTTAACACTCCAGTTTAACCCTAAAGGGTGATTTTCCTTCCTGAACCATGATAATTTTATTAGCAATGTGCTTCTAGATTACTGCAAAGGCCTGATCACTCTGGCGATTATGATATGTAGGTCGATGGTGAGGCGTATATTTCTGTACCTGGGGCAAAGACTTTGTGTTTTTTGGGGGCAAAAGTTCAGGTTGCTGATACTGTAATGGTTCATGTGGGCTGATATGACATTATGAAGGTTAGCTCTGAACAGCTGAAGATGGATTTTAAAGAACTGATTGGGTCTCTACCTGACACCAACAAACACCCCATAATATCTGGCACTCTGCCCTCCCTAAATCGTGGCATTAAATGGTTCAGCAGACTTTTAGCCCTCCATAACTGGCTATGAGACTATTGCAGCTCTGTGGTTGTAACATTTATTGACAATTTGATACGTTCTGGAAACAAAGCTCATATTATAAGGTGGATGTTATCCACCCAAATCATTTGGGTTCCTGGATCCTTTCACAGCATTATAAGGCTGCGTAGAGACAATGACTTATCAATGACCCAAGTCCAGCTCATTTAATCCCTACCATTTTTATTTTATTTTTTTATTTCACCAGTGATTTATAGATGACCTGGAGCTAGTGGGTTTGGTGACGAATATGTAGTGAGGGCCAGCCAACAAGAGCGTTCATGTCACAATGGTGTGTAGTATATGGGGCTTTGGTGACAAAACGGATGGCACTGTGATAGACTACATCCAATTTGCTGAGTAGAGTGTTGGAAGCTATTTTGTAAATGACATCGCCGAAGTCAAGGATCGATAGGATAGTCAGTTTTACGAGGGCATGTTTAGCAGCATGAGTGAAGGAGGCTTTGTCGCGAAACAGGAAGCCGATTCTAGATTTAACTTTGAATTGGAGATGCTTAATGTGAGTCTGTAAGGAGAGTTTACGGTCTAACCAGACACCTAGGTATTTGTAGTTGTCCACATATTCTAAGTCAGACCCGCCGAGAGTAATGATTCTAGTCGGGCGGGTGGGTGCAAGCAGCGTTCGATTGAAGAGCATGCATTTAGTTTTACTAGCGTTTAAGAGCAGTTGGAGGCCACAGAAGGAGTGTTGTATGGCATTGAAGCTCGTTTGGAGGTTTGTTAACACAGTGTCCAATGAAGGGACAGATGTATCCAAAATGGTGTCGTCTGCGTAGAGGTGGATCTGCGAGTCACCAGCAGCAAGAGCGACATCATTGATATACACAGAGAATAGAGTCTGCCCGAGAATTGAACCCTGTGGCACCCCCATAGAGACTGCCAGAGCTCCAGACAACAGGCCCTCCGATTTGACACATTGAACTCTATCTGAAAAGTAGTTGGTGAACCAGGCGAGGCAGTCAGTTGAAAAACCAAGGCTATTTAGTCTGCCAATAAGAATGCAGTGAAAAATCAAAAGCCTTGGCCAGGTCGAAGAAGACGGCTGCACAGTACTGTCTTTTATCGTTATAATATCGTTAAGGACCTTGAGCGTGGCTGAGGTGCACCAATGACCAGCTCGGAAACCAAAATTGCATAGCGGAGAAGGTACGGTCGGATTCGAAGTGGTCAGTGATCTGTTTGTTAACTTGGCCTTCAAATACTTTCGAAAGGCAGGGTAGGATGGATACAGGTCTGTAACAGTTTGGATCTAGAGTGCCACCCCCTTTGAAGAGGGGGATGACCGCGGCAGCTTTCCAATCTCTGTGGATCTCAGACGATATGAAAGAGAGGTTGAACAGACTAGTAATAGGGGTTGCGACAATTTCGGTTGCTAATTTTAGAAAGAAAGGGTCCAGATTGTCTAGCCCAGCTGATTTGTAGGGGTCCAGATTTTGCAGCTCTTTCAGGACATCAGCTATCTAAATTTGGGTGAAGGAGAAGCGGGGGGGGCATGGGTAAGTTGCAGCGGAGGGTGCAGAGCTGGTGGCCGGGGTAGGGGTAGCCAGGTGGAAAGTATGGCCAGCCGTAGCAAAATGCTTATTGAAATTCTTGATTATCGTAGATTTATCGGGTGGTGACAGTGTTTCCTAGCCTCAGTGCAGTGGGTAGCTGGGAGGAGGTGCTTTTATTCTCCATGGACTTTACAGTGTCCTAATTTTTTGGGGGAGTTAGTGCTATAGGATGCACATTTCTGTTTGAAAAAGCTAGCCTTTGCTTTCCTAACTGATTGTGTATATTGGTTCCTGACTTCCCTAAAAAGTTGCATATCGTGGGAGCTGTTCAATGCTAATGCAGTACGCCACAGGATGTTTTTGTGCTGGTCAAGCGCAGTCAAGTCTGGGGTGAACCAGGGGCTATATCTGTTCTTAGTTCTGAATTTTTGGAATGGGGCATGCTTATTTAATATGGAGAGGAAAGCACTTTTGAAGAACATCCAGGCATCTTCTACTGACGGAATGAGGTCAATATCCATCCAGGATACCCGGGCCAGGTCAATTAGAAAGGCCTGCTCGCTGAAGTGTTTTAGGGAGCGTTTGACAGTGATAAGGGGTGGTCGTTTAACCGCGGACCCATTACGGACACAGGCAATGAGGCAGTGATCGTTGAGATCCTGGTTGAAGACAGCGGAGGTGTATTTAGAGGGTAAATTAGTCAGGATGACATCAATGAGGGTGCCCATGTTTACGGATTTAGGGTTATACCTGGTAGGTTCCTTGATCATTTGTGTGAGATTGAGGGCATCTAGTTTGGATTGTAGGATGGCCGGGGTGTTAAGCATATCCCAGTTTGGGTCACCAAGCAGTACGAACTCTGAGGATAGATGGGGGCAAGCAATTCACATATGGTTTTCACAAGCAATTCACCATAGTGCCCTCTAAGCTCATCACTAAGCTAAGGATCCTGGGACTAAACACCTCCCTCTGCAACTGGATCCTGGACTTCCTGACGGGCCGCCCCCAGGTGGTAAGGGTAGGTAACAACACATCTGCCACACTGATCCTCAACACGGGGGCCCCTCAGGGGTGCGTGCTCAGTCCTCTCCTGTACTCTCTGTTCACCCATGACTGCATGGCCAGGCACGACTCCAACACCATCATTAAGTTTGCCGACGACACAACAGTGGTAGGCCTGATCACCGACAACGATGAGACAGCCTATAGGGAGGAGGTCAGAGATCTGGCCGTGTGTTGCCAGGACAACAACCTCTCCCTTAATGTGACCAAGACAAAGGAGATGATTGTGGACTACAGGAAAAAAAAGAGGCCTGAGCACGCCCCCATTCTCATCGACGGGGCTGTAGTGGAACAGGTTGAGAGCTTCAAGTTCCTTGGTGTCCACATCACCAACGAACTATCATGGTCCAAACACACCAAGACAGTCGTGAAGAGGGCACGACAAAGCCTATTCCCCCTCAGGAGACTAAAAAGATTTGGCATGGGTCCTCAGATCCTCAAAAAATTCTACAGCTGCACCATCGAGAGCATCCTGACTGGTTGCATCACTGCCTGGTATGGCAACTGCTTGGCCTCCGACCGCAAGGCACTACAGAGGGTAGTGCGTATGGCCCAGTACATCACTGGGGCAAAGCTTCCTGCCATCCAGGACCTCTATACCAGGCGGTGTCAGAGGAAGGCCCTCAAAATTGTCAAAGACTCCAGCCACCCTAGTCATAGACTGTTCTCTCTGCTACCGCACGGCAAGCGTTACCGGAGTGCCAAGTCTAGGTCCAAAAGACTTCTCAACAGCTTCTACCCCCAAGCCATAAGACTCCTGAACAGCTAATCATGGCTACCCGGACTATTTGCACTGCCCCCCCACCCCATCCTTTTTACGCTGCTGCTACTCTGTTAAGTATTTATGCATAGTCACTTTAACTCTACCCACATGTACATATTACCTCAACTACCTCAACTAGCCGGTGCCCCCACACATTGACTCTGCAACAGTACCCCCCTGTATATATAGCCTCCCTACTGTCACTTTATTTTACTTCTGCTCTTTTTTTTTCTCAACACTTTTTTTGTTGTTGTTGTTTTATTTTTACTTTTTTTGTTTAAAATAAATGCACTGTTGGTTAAGGGCTGTAAGTAAGCATTTCACTGTAATGTCTGCACCTGTTGTATTCGGCGCATGTGACCAATACAATTTGATTTGATTTGATTTGATTTGATTTGGTGTCCAGGGTACAGCTCGGGGCTGAGGGGGGTCTGTAGCAAGCGGCAACAGTGAGAGACTTATTTCTGGAAATGTGAATTTATAGATGTGGAAGCTCAAACTGTTTGGGCACCGACCTGGATAGTACGATACAGCTCTGCAGGCTATCTCTACAGTAGATTGCAACTACGCCCCCTTTGGCAGTTCTATCTAGATGGAAAATGTTGTAGTTCGGGATGGACATTTCTGCATTTTTGGTGGCCTTCCTAAGCCAGGATTCAGACACTGCTAGAACATCAGGGTTGGCAGAGTGTGCTATCGCAGTGAATAACTCAAACTTGGAAATGGGCGCAGGTCGGAGGGCCATCTAACTGGTGCAAGCAGAGGGCCAGCAAGCGAAACAGACCAATGAAGCGTGGTAAAGGGTTAGACTCTCAGTGGACCGACAAAAGACCACAGCCAAGAAGGGAACACCACTAGCACCGGCGTAAATACGTGCTGGCCGAAGGGAGGAGAAAAGGGAGGACACGGTAATGAAAGTGCCCCCCGACCGGCGCCATCCCTCCTCTCCCCGCTAGACATGGGGCACCTGTGGGCAGGTGACCCGACCGGGTCCGGCAGGGATTGGGGGAAGCCGGTGTCTTCCCACCACGGTCTCACATATCAAGCGATTGGGTCGTGCCCACGACCCATTCACGGCCCCAGGTACCTAGCAAACCACTCTGCGCCCCGGCGCAGGCGGAGGTATAATGTCGTCCTTGGCGACGGCGGCGGCGGAGCGCCTGGACGCTTCAGCTCTATCTAAAACCATTCTGCGAACAATGACCAACGCCATGGCGAAGGGCCGACAGGGAGAAGAATGGCAAACTTCCAAACCCTGCACAGCCTCTAGCCTCGGTGGAAAGCAAACAAGGGAGGTAACCCAAGTGCCCCCCCACCACAACACACAGCCATCAATACCGACACGCATGCGGTGAGGTGCGAGGGGCATGAACGGTAACAAGTATCACATAGGCATAAGCAAACATAAAATCAGAACATCTTCATACAACGGCCGAGGGCGCTACCTCCAGAGGCCCATCCTAGCTGCAGGTCTCTAGATACCGTTTACGGTAGTCCTTGGCCATTTCAATCCGGTAAGTAATGCGTAGTACATTGATGACTGACAGGACGACTGACAGCCAGTCTGTAAGCCGGAAAAGGGTAAACTCCCGCGGATCAACCAAATGTCAAAAGACTGATGTTCAAAGGAGACGAGCCCCGCTTGGCCGAGGCTCCTCATGTCAAGTGCAGAAATTCAATGGCGGGAGTAAATATGACATCAAATATACATTACCCTAGGGGCGTTGGAAGACACAATGTAAATAACCTAATTCATGTCCCTTTTACTGCCCGGAATGCCTCTGCTGATCCTACAGCTATTATATGCAGCAATCATATGCCTATGAACCAGAGTAACACTGTTAGCACGGAGGTGGTGTGCCCTAGTTGGAAGTCCACTGTGTGCAGCTCACTGCACTAATACAAATTACCTGAATATTTCTACCTCTGCTAAGCTTCCCAGTAAAGCAAGAAAAATCATCAAGCATCCCAGAAAAGTGCTCAAAATAGCCCACGTTAACATATGTAATTTTAGAAACAAAGTTCTTGAAATTTATCATTTGCTAATAACAGATGACATTCATATTCTGACAATCTCTGAAACTCACTTAGATAATACCTTTGATGATACAGTGGTAGCAATACAAGGTTATAACATTAACAGAAAAGACAGAAATGCCAACAGGGGCGGTGTTGCGTTCTATATTCAGAACCACATTCCTGTAAAGTTTAGAGAGGATCTCATGTTAAATACTGTTGAAGTAATATGGCTACAGGTTCATCTGCCTCACCTAAAGCCCATTCTGGTGGGAAGCTGCTATAGACCACCAAGTGCTAACAGTCAGTATCTGGATAACATATGTGAAATGCTTGATAATGTATGTGATATCAATAGACAGGTATACTTTCTGGGTGATTTAAATATTGACTGGCTTTCATCAGGCTGCCCACTCAAGAAAAAGCTTCAAATTGTAACTAGTGCCTGCAACCTGGTTCAGGTTATCAATCAACCTACCAGGGTAGTTACAAACAGTACAGGAATTAAATCATCAAAATATATTGATCATATCTTTACTAATGCTGCAGAAATTTGTTTGAAAGCAGTATCCAAATCCATTGGATGTAGTGATAACAATATAGTAGCTATATCTAGGAAAACCAAAGTTCCAAAGGCTGGGCCTAATATTGTGAATAAGAGGTCATACAATACATTTTGTAGTGATTCCAATGTTGTTGATGTGAAGAATAGTTGTTGGTCCGTGGTGTGTAATGACGAGCAACCAGACGCTGCACTTGACACATTTATGAAATTGCTTATCCCAGTTACTAATAAGCATGCACCCATTAAGAAAATAACTAAAAACTGTTGAATCCCCGTGGCTTGATAAGGAATTGAAAAATGGTATGGTTGAGAGGGATGAGGGAAATAGGCAAATAGGTCTGGCTGTACAGCCTTAAATGACATTTTGGGCAAAGAGGCAAACTCCGCTCCATCATTCATTGAAACAGATGGCTCATTCATCACAAAACCCACTGGTATTGCCAACTACTTTAATTATTTTTTAATTGGCAAGATTAGCGAACTAAGGCATGACATGCCAGCAACAAACGCTGACACTACACATCCAAGCATATCTGACAAAATTATGAAAGACAAGCATTGTAATTTTGAATTCCGTAAGGTAAGTCTGGAAGAGGTGAAAAAATTATTGTTGTCTATCAACAATGACAAGCCACCGGGGTCTGACAATTTGGAAGGAAAATTACTGAGGATAATAGCGGACGATATTGCTACTCCTATTTGCCATAACTTCAATTTAAGCATACTAGAAAGTGTGCACACGCTTTCTCAGTTCTGCCCACAAATGTTCTATAGGATTGTGGTCAGGGCTTTGTGATGGCCACTCCAGTACCTTGACTTTGTTGTCCTTAAGCCATTTTGCCACAACTTTGGAAGTATGCTTGGGGTCATTGTCCATTCGGAAGTCCCATGTGCGACCAAGCTTTAACTTCCTGACTGATGTCTTGAGATGTTGCTTCAATATATCCACATAAGTTTCCTTCCTCATGATGCCATCTATTTTGTGAAGTGCACCAGTCCCTCCTGCAGCAAAGCACCCCCACAGCATGATGCTGCCACACCCGTGCTTCACGGTTGGGATGGAGTTCTTTGGCTTGCAAGTCGCCCCCTTTATCCTCCAAACATAACAATGGTCATTATGGCCAAACAGTTATATTTTTGTTTCATCAGACCAGAGGACATTTCTACAAAAAGTACGATCTTTGTCCCCATGTGCAGTTGCAAACTGTATTCCGGCTTTTTTATGGCGGTTTTGGAGCAGTGGCTTCTTCCTTGCTGAGCGGCCTTTCAGGTTATGTCGATATAGGACACATTTGACTGTGGATATAGATACTTTTGTACCTGTTTCCTCCAGCATCTTCACAAGGTCCTTCGCTGTTGTTCTGGGATTGATTTGCACTTTTCGCACCAAAGTACGTTCATCTCTAGGAGACAGAACGCGTCTCCTTCCTGAGCGGTATAACGGCTGCATGGTCCCATGGTGTTTATACTTGCGTACTATTGTTTGTACAGATTAACGTGGTACCTTACACAAAAAAATGTATGCACGCATGACTGTAAGTCGCTTTGGATAAAAGCGTCTGCTAAATGGCATATTATTATTATTATTACCTTCAGGTGTTTGGAAATTGCTCCCAAGGATGAACCAGACGTGTGGAGGTCTACAATTTCTTGGCTGATAACTTTTCATTTTCTCTTGATGTCAAGCAAAAAGGCACTAAGTTTGAATGTAGGCCTTGAAATACATCCACAGGTACACCTCCAATTGACTCGAATGATGTCAATTAGCCTATCAGAAGCTTCTAAAGCCATGACATAATTTTCTGGAATTTTCCAAGCTGTTTAAAGGCACAGTCAACTTAGTGTATGTAAACTTCTGACCCACTGGAATTGTGATACAGTGAATTATAAGTGAAATAATCTGTCTGTAAGCAATTGTTGGAAAAATGCACAAAGTAGATGTCCTAACCGACTTGCCAAAACGTTTGTTGTTAACAAGAAATTTGTGGAGTGGTTGAAAAACAAGTTTTAATGACTCCAACCTAAGTGTATGTAAACTTTCGTCTTCAACTGTATGTATGCGGATGACAACACGTCAGCTACCACAGCGACTGAAATGACAGCAACACTTAACAAGCTGCAGTTAGTTTCAGAATGGGTGGCAAGGAATAAGTTAGTCCTAAATATTTCCAAAACTAGTATTTGGGACAAATCATTCACTTAACCCTAAACCTCAACTAAATCTTGTAATGACTAATGTGGAAATTGAGCAAGTTGAGGTGACTAAATTGCTTAGAGTAACCCTGGATTGTAAACTGTCATGGTCAAAACATATTGATACAACATTAGCTAGGATGGGGAGAAGTCTGTCCGTTATAAAGCGCTGCTCTGCATTCTTAACAGCACTATCAACAAGGCAGGTCCTACAGCCCCTAGTTTTGTCGCACCTGGACTACTGTTCGTGTCATGTGGTCAGGTGCAACAAAGAGGGATTTAGGAAAATTGCAGTTTGCTCAGAACAGGGCAGCACGGCTGGCCCTTGGATGTACACAGAGAGCTAACATTAATAATATGCATGTCAATCTCTCCTGGCTCAAAGTGGAGGAGAGATTGACTTCATCACTACTTGTATTTGTGAGTGGTATTGACATGTTGAAAGTACCGAGCTGTCTGTTTGAACTACTGGCACACAGCTCAGACACCCATGCTTACCCCACAAGACATGCCACCAGAGGTCTCTTCACAGTCCCCAAGTCAAGAACAGACTATAGGAGGCGCACAGTACTACATAGAGCCATGACTACATGGAACTCTATTCCACATCAAGTAAATCATGCCAGCAGTAAAATTAGATTTAAAAAACGGATAAAAATACACCTTATGGAAAAGAGGGGACTGGGAAGCAATACAAACAGAGACACATGCATACAAACACTCAATAACATATGCCCTATACACACATGTATACATGGATTTTGTGTTATAGATGTGTGGTAGTAGAGTAGAGGCCCGAGGGCACACACTTAATACGTTGTGAAATCTGTTATGAATGTATTGTAATGTTTTTTAAATATATAACTGCCTTAATATTGCTGGACCCCAGGAAGACTATCTGCTGCCTTGGCAGCAGCTAATGGGGATCCATAATAAATACAAATATAAAATGTCAGATTATTCGCCACTCTGAACTCTCCAGTCACTCCCTCTCTCTGGTCCCTCCCTCTCTCTGGTCCCTCCCTCTCCCTGGTCCCTCCTTCTCTCTGGTCCCTCCCTCTCTCTGGTCCCTCCCTCTCCCTGGTCCCTCCCTCTCTCTGGTCCCTCCCTCCCTCTGGTCCCTCCCTCTCCCTGGTCCCTCCCTGTCTCTGGTCCCTCTCCCTCCCTCTCCCTGGTTCCTCCCTCACTCTGGTCCCTCCATCTTCCTGGTCCCTCCCTCTCTCTGGTCCCTCCATCTCTCTGGTCCCTCCTTCTCCCTGGTCCCTCCATCTTCCTGGTCCCTCCCTCTCTCTGGTCCCTCCTTCTCCCTGGTCCCTCCATCTACCTGGTACCTCCCTCTCTCTGGTCCCTCCCTCTCTCTGGTCCCTCCCTCTCCCTGGTCTCTCCCTCTCTCTGGTCCCTCTCCCTCCCTCTCTCTGGTCCCTCCCTCTATCTGGTCCCTCCCCCTCCCTGGTCCCTCCCTCTCTCTGGTCCCTCCTTCTTCCTGGTCCCTCTCCCTGGTCCCTCCATCTTCCTGGTCCCTCCCCCTCTCTGGTCCCTCCCTATCTCTGGTCCCTCCCTCTCCCTGGTCCCTCCCTCTCTCTGGTCCCTCCCTCTCTCTGGTCCCTCCCTCTCCCTGGTCCCTCCCTGTCTCTGGTCCCTCTCCCTCCCTCTCTCTGGTCCCTCCCTCACTCTGGTCCCTCCATCTTCCTGGTCCCTCCCTCTCTCTGGTCCCTCCCTCTCTAGTCCCTCCTTCTCCCTGGTCCCTCCATCTTCCTGGTCCCTCCCTCTCTCTGATCCCTCCTTCTCCCTGGTCCCTCCATCTTCCTGGTACCTCCCTCTCTCTGGTCCCTCTCTCGCTCTGGTCCCTCCTTCTCCCTGGTCCCTCCCTCTTCCTGGTGCCTCCATCTTCCTGGTACCTCCCTCTCTCTGGTCCCTCCCTCTCTCTGGTCCCTCCCTCTCCCTGGTCCCTCCCTCTCTCTGGTCCCTCCCTCTCCCTGGTCCCTCCCTCTCTCTGGTCCCTCCCTCTCTCTGGTCCCTCCCTCTCCCTGGTCCCTCCCTGTCTCTGGTCCCTCTCCCTCCCTCTCCCTGGTCCCTCCCTCACTCTGGTCCCTCCATCTTCCTGGTCCCTCCCTCTCTCTGGTCCCTCCCTCTCTCTGGTCCCTCCTTCTCCCTGGTCCCTCCATCTTCCTGGTCCCTCCCTCTCTCTGGTCCCTCCTTCTCCCTGGTCCCTCCATCTTCCTGGTACCTCCCTCTCCCTGGTCCCTCTCTCGCTCTGGTCCCTCCTTCTCCCTGGTCCCTCCCTCTCCCTGGTGCCTCTATCTTCCTGGTCCCTCCCTCTCTCTGGTCCCTCCCTCTCTCTGTTCCCTCCCTCTCTCTGGTCCCTCTCCCTCCCTCTCCCTGGTCCCTCACTCCCTCTGGTCCCTCCCTCTCCCTGGTCCCTCCCTCTCTCTGGTCCCTCCTTCTTCCTGGTCCCTCCCTCTCCCTGGTCCCTCCATCTTTCTGGTCCCTCCCTCTCTCTGGTCCCTCCCTCTCTCTGGTCCCTCCCTCTCCCTGGTCCCTCCCTCTCTCTGGTCCCTCCCTCTCTCTGGTCCCTCCCTCTCCCTGGTCCCTCCCTGTCTCTGGTCCCTCTCCCTCCCTCTCCCTGGTTCCTCCCTCACTCTGGTCCCTCCATCTTCCTGGTCCCTCCCTCTCTCTGGTCCCTCCCTCGCTCTGGTCCCTCCTTCTCCCTGGTCCCTCCCTCTCCCTGGTGCCTCCATCTTCCTGGTCCCTCCCTCTCTCATGTCCCTCCCTCTCTCTGTTCCCTCCCTCTCTCTGGTCCCTTTCCCTCCCTCTCCCTGGTCCCTCACTCTCTCTGGTCCCTCCCTCTCCCTGGTCCCTCCCTCTCTCTGGTCCCTCCTTCTTCCTGGTCCCTCCCTCTCCCTGGTCCCTCCATCTTCCTGGTCCCTCCCTCTCTCTGGTCCCTCCCTCACTCTGGTCCCTCCATCTTCCTGGTCCCTCCCTCTCTCTGGTCCCTCCCTCTCTAGTCCCTCCTTCTCCCTGGTCCCTCCATCTTCCTGGTCCCTCCCTCTCTCTGATCCCTCCTTCTCCCTGGTCCCTCCATCTTCCTGGTACCTCCCTCTCTCTGGTCCCTCTCTCGCTCTGGTCCCTCCTTCTCCCTGGTCCCTCCCTCTCCCTGGTGCCTCCATCTTCCTGGTACCTCCCTCTCTCTGGTCCCTCCCTCTCTCTGGTCCCTCCCTCTCCCTGGTCCCTCCCTCTCTCTGGTCCCTCCCTCTCCCTGGTCCCTCCCTCTCTCTGGTCCCTCCCTCTCTCTGGTCCCTCCCTCTCCCTGGTCCCTCCCTGTCTCTGGTCCCTCTCCCTCCCTCTCCCTGGTCCCTCCCTCACTCTGGTCCCTCCATCTTCCTGGTCCCTCCCTCTCTCTGGTCCCTCCCTCTCTCTGGTCCCTCCTTCTCCCTGGTCCCTCCATCTTCCTGGTCCCTCCCTCTCTCTGGTCCCTCCTTCTCCCTGGTCCCTCCATCTTCCTGGTACCTCCCTCTCCCTGGTCCCTCTCTCGCTCTGGTCCCTCCTTCTCCCTGGTCCCTCCCTCTCCCTGGTGCCTCTATCTTCCTGGTCCCTCCCTCTCTCTGGTCCCTCCCTCTCTCTGTTCCCTCCCTCTCTCTGGTCCCTCTCCCTCCCTCTCCCTGGTCCCTCACTCCCTCTGGTCCCTCCCTCTCCCTGGTCCCTCCCTCTCTCTGGTCCCTCCTTCTTCCTGGTCCCTCCCTCTCTCTGGTCCCTCCCTCTCTCTGGTCCCTCCCTCTCTCTGGTCCCTCCCTCTCTCTGGTCCCTCCCTCTCCCTGGTCCCTCCCTCTCTCTGGTCCCTCCCTCTCTCTGGTCCCTCCCTCTCCCTGGTCCCTCCCTGTCTCTGGTCCCTCTCCCTCCCTCTCCCTGGTTCCTCCTCTGGTCCCTGCATCTTCCTGGTCCCTCCCTCTCTCTGGTCCCTCCCTCTCTCTGGTCCCTCCTTCTCCCTGGTCCGTCCATCTTCCTGGTCCCTCCCTCTCTCTGGTCCCTCCCTCTCTCTGGTCCCTCCTTCTCCCTGGTCCCTCCATCTTCCTGGTCCCTCCCTCTCTCTGGTCCCTCCCTCTCTCTGGTCCCTCCTTCTCCCTGGTCCCTCCCTCTCCCTGGTGCCTCCATTTTCCTGGTCCCTCCCTCTCTCTGGTCCCTCCCTCTCTCTGTTCCATCCCTGGTCCCCTCTCTGTGTAGCTCTGACTGGGGTATTATAACCCTCCCTGGTCCCTCCCTGGTCCCCTCTCTGTGTAGCTCTGACTGGGGTATTATAACCCTCCCTGGTCCCTCCCTGGTCCCCTCTCTGTGTAGCTCTGACTGGGGTATTATAACCCTCCCTGGTCCCTCCCTGGTCCCCTCTCTGTGTAGCTCTGACTGGGGTATTATAACCCTCCCTGGTCCCTCCCTGGTCCCCTCTCTGTGTAGCTCTGACTGGGGTATTATAACCCTCCCTGGTCCCTCCCTGGTCCCCTCTCTGTGTAGCTCTGACTGGGGTATTATACCCTGCCAGATCCTTTGTTATAATTGTCTCTCTATATCTCAGGAACTCTAAGAACAAAGAAAGAACAGATGGGAACAGAGGAGAAGAAAGTGACAGTAGAGACAGAGCCTCATTTGCATTAAATTCATTCCACTCCCCTGTGAGCTAAATTTAACCAGGGATTGGCCGCAGACCCCGAAAGAGAGAGTTTTTAGAAGTGGCCAGCCAGTCGCCCACAGCCCCACGGCTCTCTTCTCCTCTCTCAGTCTAATTGATGTAAATTCAGAACTGGGTGAGAGGCTGGGAGTGGTGACCTCGTTATATAGGGGGGATCAGCCCAATTAATCACACGTCTTTTAGAGATGCTTTAAGCTAATAAATAGAGGGCCCAATCAGAGGCCCTGGTTCAGCCACTCATATGATTGTAGTGGAGGAGTAGATGAAAGCACTGTGGATAAGGCAGCTACGCTAATAACAAGCTAAGGCTAACACAATGCTAATTCAAAGGGAGCTACGCTTACACAATGCTAACCGCTATCCAAACACGGCCAGATGAGTTTGTTCAGACAGACAAGGAGCCGGCTGCTTTTTAATAACCGTTTAAGCATTTTATAGCTGCGTGTCAAATTCCCCTTGAAGCAGAATAGCACTAATGATCTATTAAGAGCAGTCTTTCTTCTGGAAATAGTGATCCCTATTCACATTGAACCTCCTAATACTGATGGAGGATTTTAGGGATTAGGTTTTTTTAATTATATTTGCACATTTTAAAGGGATTATTTAACAGTGTGAAATGCTTTAGCAATGCTTTGGTTTAATTCTACATTTTGAAAACATTGTTTCAACCAAATTAATATGTTAACCCATCACAGTCAAAGCCCTATCGGAGTATTTGGTCTTACTGTTATTAGCCCATAAAAAACAGATTTTAGAGTTCACATAAGGAAATTAGCCATTGAAATTAATTAATTAGGCCTTAATGTATGGATTTTACATGACTGGGCAGACTGAGTTTTCCCCACAGTTTAATGTAAACATGTAAAGTGCTGGTCCCATTTTTCAAGAGCTGAAATACATGATCCCAGAAATGTTCCATACTAACAAAAAGCTTATTCCTCTCTAATTTTGTGAACAAATTTGTTTACATCCCTGTTAGTGAACATTTCTCCTTTGCCAAGATAATCCATCCACCTGACAGGTGTGGAACATCAAGAACCCCATTAAATAGCATGATCTTACACAGGTGCACCTTGTGCTGGGGACAATAAAAGGCCACTCTAAAATGTGCAGTTTTGTCACACAACACAATGCCACAGATGTCTCAAGTTTGAGGGAGTGTGCAACTGACATGATGAATGTAGGATTTTCCAACAGAGCTGTTGCCGGAGAATTTAATGTTCATTCCACCTCCAACATCGTTTTAGAGAATTTGGCAGTAAGTCCAACCGCCCACAACAGCACAGACTGCGTGTATCTTATCCTATCCATTCCTCTATCTTCTCCTCTCTTCTCCTCTCTCTTCTCCTCTCCATACCTCTATCTGCTCCGCTCTTTTCCTCTCCATTCCTCTCTCTTTTCCTCTCCATTCCTCTATCTTCTCCTCTCCATTCCTCTATCTTCTCCTCTCCACTCCTCTATCTTCTCCTCTCCATTCCTTTATCTGCTCGTCTCCATTCCTCTATCTGCTCCTCTCTTCTCCTCTCCATTCCAATATCTTATCTTCTCCATTCCTCTATCTTCCCCTCTCTTCTCCTCTCTTCTCCTCTCAATTTCTCTATCTTCTCCTCTCAATTCCTCTATCTTCTCCACTCCATTCCTCTATCTTCTCCTCTCTTCTCCTCTCAATTCCTCCATCTCCTCTCAATACCTCTTTCTCCTCTCCATTCCTCTATCTTCTCATCTCCATTCCTCTATCTTCTCTTCTCTTCTCCTCTCAATTCCTATATCTTCTCCTCTCAACCCCTCTATCGCCTCCTCTCCATTCCTTTATCTTCTCCTCACCCCTCTATCGCCGTCCTCTCCATTCCTTTATCTTCTCCTCTAAATTCCCCATTCTTCTGCTCTCCATGCCTCTATCTTTTCCTATCTTCTCCTCTCCATTCCTCTATCTTCTCCTCTCCATTCCTCTATCTTCTCCTCTCCATTCCTATATCTTCTGCTATCTTCTCCTCTCAATGCCTCTATCTTCTTCTCTCTTCTGATCTCCATACCTCTATCTTTTCCTCTCCACTTCTATATATTCTCCTCTCCATTCCTCTATCTTCTCTTCTCAAACCCTCTATCTTATCCTCTCTTCTCCTATATTCTCCTCTCAATTCCTCTATCTTCTCCTCTCTTCACCCCCATTTCCTTTACGTTCTCCTGTCCATTCAATTATCTTCTCCTCTCTTCTCCTCTCCATCCCTCTATGTTCTTCTCTCAATGCCTCTATCTTCTCCTCTCCATTCCAATATGTTCTCCTCTCCAGTCCTCTATCTTCTCCTCTCCATTCCTCTATCTTCTCCTCTACATTCCTCAATCTTCTCCTCTCTTCTCCTTTCCATTCCTTTATCTTCTCGTCTCAATTTCACTATATTCTCCACTCTTCTCCTCTCCACTTCTCTATCTTCTACTCTCAATTCCTCTATGTTCTACTCTAAATTCGTCTGTTCTCCTCTCCATGCCTCTTTCACCTCTCCATTCCTCTATCTGCTCCTCTCCATTCCTATATCTTCTCTTCTCCTCTCCATTTGTCTATCTTCTCCTCTCAATTCCTATATTTTCTCCTCTCAATCCCTTTATTGTCTCCTCTCCATTCCTCTATCTTCTCCTCTAAACTCCTCTATCTCCTCTCTTCTCCTCTCTCTTCTCCTCTCCATTCCTCTCTCTTTTCCTGTCCATTCCTCTCGTCTCCTCTCCATTCATCTATCTGCTCCTCACTTTTCCTCTCTCTTATCCACTCCATTTCTCTATGTTCTCCTCTCCATGCCTCTATCTTCTCCTCTCTTCGCCTCTCCATTTCTCTATCTTCTCCTCTCCAAACCTCTATGTTCTCCTCTCTTCTCCTCTCTTCTCCCGTCCAATTCCTCTATCTTCTCCTCTCTTCTCCTCTCCATTCCTCTATTTTCTCCTCTCTTCTCCTCTCTTCTCCTCTCCATTCCGTTATCTTCTCCTCTGTAATCTTCTCTCCATTCCTCTATCTTCTCCTCTCCATTCCTCTATCTGCTCCTCTCCATTCCTTTATCTGCTCCTCTCTTCTCATCTCCATCCCTCTCTCCTCTCCTCTCCATTCCTCTATCTTCTCCTCTCCATTCCTCTATCTTCTCCTCTCTTCTCCTCTCCATTCCTCTATCTTCTCCTCTCATCTCCTCTCCATCCCTCTATCTTCTCCTCTCCACTCCTCTATCATCTCCTCTCCTCTCTTCTCCTCTCTATCCCTCTATCTTCTCCTCTCCATTCCTCTATCTTCTCCTCTCTTCTCCTCTCTTCTCCCGTCAATTCTTCTATCTTCTCCTTGTCTTCTCCTCTCCATTCCTCTATTTTCTCCTCTCTTCTACTCTCTTCTCCCTTCCAAATCCTCTATCTTCTCCTCTCATCTCCTCTACACTCCTCTATCTTCTCCTCTCCTCTCGTTTCCTCTCTATTCCTCTATCTTCTCCTCTCCATTCCTTTATCTTCTCCTCTCTAATCTCATCTCCGCTCCCCTATATTCTCATATCTTCTCCTACCCACTCCTCTGTATTATACTCTCTTCTCCTTTCATCTCCTCTCCATTCGATTATCTTCTCCTCTCTATACCTCTATCTTCTCCTGTCTTCTCCTCTCCAATCCTCTATCTTCTCCTCTCTTCTGATCTCCATTCCTCTATCTTCACCTCTCCATTCCTCTATCTTCTCCTATGTTCTCCTCTCAATTCCAATATCTTATCTTCTCCATTTCCATATCTTCTCCTCTCAATTCCTCTATCTTCTCCTCTCAAAACCTCTATATTCTCCTCTCCTCTCCTCTATTCTCCTCTCCATTCCTCTATCTTCTCCACTCCATTCCTCTGTCTTCTCCTCTCTTCTCCTCTCCATTCTCTATCTTCTCCTCTCCACTAATCTATATTCTCCTCTCAATTCCTCCATCTTCTCCTCTCAATATCTCTTTCTCCTCTCCATACCTCTAACTTTTCATCTCATCTTCTCTTCTCTTCTCCTCTCAATTCCTATATCTTCTCCTCTCAACCCCTCTACCATCTCCTCTCAATTCCTCTATCTTCTCCTCTCAAATCTTCTATATTCTCCTCTCCTCTCCTCTATTCTCCTCTCCATTCCTCTATCTTCTCCACTCCATTCCTCTATCTTCTCCTCTCTTCTCCTCTCCATTAATCTATGTTCTCCTCTCAATTCCTCCATCTTCTCCTCTCAATACCTCTTTGTCCTCTCCATTCCTCTATCTTTCATCTCCATTCCTCTATCTTCTCTTTTCCTCTCAATTCCTATATCTTCTCCTCTCAACCCCTCTATCGTCTCCTCTCCATTCCTTTATCTTCTCCTCTCCATTCCTCTATCTTCTCCTCTCCATTCCTATATCTTCTCCTATCTTCTCCTCTCCATTCCTCTATCTTCTCCACTCCATTCCTCTATCTTCTCCTCTCTTCTCCTCTCCATTCTCTATCTTCTCCTCTCCACTAATCTATATTCTCCTCTCAATTCCTCCATCTTCTCCTCTCAATATCTCTTTCTCCTCTCCATACCTCTAACTTTTCATCTCCATTCCTCTATCTTCTCTTCTCTTCTCCTCTCAATTCCTATATCTTCTCCTCTCAACCCCTCTACCATCTCCTCTCAATTCCTCTATCTTCTCCTCTCAAATCTTCTATATTCTCCTCTCCTCTCCTCTATTCTCCTCTCCATTCCTATATCTTCTCTTCTCCATTTCCATATCTTCTCCTCTCAATTCCTCTATCTTCTCCTCTCAAAACCTCTATATTCTCCTCTCCTCTCCTCTATTCTCCTCTCCATTCCTCTATCTTCTCCACTCCATTCCTCTGTCTTCTCCTCTCTTCTCCTCTCCATTCTCTATCTTCTCCTCTCCACTAATCTATATTCTCCTCTCAATTCCTTTATCTTCTCCTCTCTAATCTCATCTCCGCTCCCCTATATTCTCATATCTTCTCCTACCCACTCCTCTGTATTATACTCTCTTCTCCTTTCATCTCCTCTCCATTCGATTATCTTCTCCTCTCTATACCTCTATCTTCTCCTGTCTTCTCCTCTCCAATCCTCTATCTTCTCCTCTCTTCTGATCTCCATTCCTCTATCTTCACCTCTCCATTCCTCTATCTTCTCCTATGTTCTCCTCTCAATTCCAATATCTTATCTTCTCCATTTCCATATCTTCTCCTCTCAATTCCTCTATCTTCTCCTATGTTCTCCTCTCAATTCCAATATCTTATCTTCTCCATTCCTCTATCTTCTCCTCTCAATTCCTCTATCTTCTCCTCTCAAATCCTCTATATTCTCCTCTCAAAACCTCTATATTCTCCTCTCCTCTCCTCTATTCTCCTCTCAATTCCTCCATCTTCTCCTCTCAATATCTCTTTCTCCTCTCCATACCTCTAACTTTTCATCTCCATTCCTCTATCTTCTCTTCTCTTCTCCTCTCAATTCCTATATCTTCTCCTCTCAACCCCTCTACCATCTCCTCTCAAATTCCTCTATCTTCTCCTCTCAAATCTTCTATATTCTCCTCTCCTCTCCTCTATTCTCCTCTCCATTCCTCTATCTTCTCCACTCCATTCCTCTATCTTCTCCTCTCTTCTCCTCTCCATTCTCTCTCTTCTCCTCTCCATTAATCTATGTTCTCCTCTCAATTCCTCCATCTTCTCCTCTCAATACCTCTTTGTCCTCTCCATTCCTCTATCTTCTCATCTCCATTCCTCTATCTTCTCCTCTCTTCTCCTCTCCACATCTCTATATTCTCCTCTCCAATCCTCTGTCTTCTCCTCTCAAACCCTCTATCTTATCCTCTCTTCTCCTGTCTTCCCCTCTCCATTCCTCTATCTTCTCCTATGTTCCTCTCTCAATTCCAATATCTTATCTTCTCCATTCCTCTATCTTCTCCTCTCAATTCCTTTATCTTCTCCTCTCAAAACCTCTATATTCTCCTCTCAAAACCTCTATTCTCCTCTCCATTCCTCTATCTTCTCCACTCCATTCCTCTATCTTCTCATCTCTTCTCCTCTCCATTCTCTATCTTCTCCTCTCCTGTAATCTATCTTCTCCTCTCAATTCCTCCATCTTCTCCTCTCAATATCTCTTTCTCCTCTCCATACCTCTATCTTTTCATCTCCATTCCTCTATCTTCTCTTCTCCTCTCAACCCCTCTACCATCTCCTCTCAATTCCTCTATCTTCTCCTCTCAAATCCTCTATATTCTCCTCTCCTCTCCTCTATTCTCCTCTCCATTCCTCTATCTTCTCCTCTCTTCTCCTCTCCATTCTCTCTCTTCTCCTCTCCATTAATCTATGTTCTCCTCTCAATTCCTCCATCTTCTCCTCTCAATACCTCTTTGTCCTCTCCATTCCTCTATCTTCTCATCTCCATTCCTCTATCTTCTCTTCTCTTCTCCTCTCAATTCCTATATCTTCTCCTCTCAACCCCTCTATCGTCTCCTCTCCATTCCTTTATCTTCTCCTCTCCATTCCTCTATCTTCTCCTCTCCATTCCTATATCTTCTCCTATCTTCTCCTCTCCATTCCTCTATCTTCTCCTCTCCATTCCTATATCTTCTCCTATCTTCTCCTCTCCATTCCTCTATCTTCTCCTCTCTTCTGATCTCCATACCTCTATCTTTTCCTCTCCACATCTCTATATTCTCCTCTCCATTCCTCTATCTTCTCCTCTCAAACCCTCTATCTTATCCTCTCTTCTCCTGTCTTCCCCTCTCCATTCCTCTATCTTCTCCTATGTTCTCCTCTCAATTCCAATATCTTATCTTCTCCATTCCTCTATCTTCTCCTCTCAATTCCTCTATCTTCTCCTCTCAAATCCTCTATATTCTCCTCTCAAAACCTCTATATTCTCCTCTCCTCTCCTCTATTCTCCTCTCAATTCCTCCATCTTCTCCTCTCAATATCTCTTTCTCCTCTCCATACCTCTATCTTTTCATCTCCATTCCTCTATCTTCTCTTCTCTTCTCCTCTCAATTCCTATATCTTCTCCTCTCAACCCCTCTACCATCTCCTCTCAATTCCTCTATCTTCTCCTCTCAAATCCTCTATATTCTCCTCTCCTCTCCTCTATTCTCCTCTCCATTCCTCTATCTTCTCCACTCCATTCCTCTATCTTCTCCTCTCTTCTCCTCTCCATTCTCTATCTTCTCCTCTCCAGTAATCTATCTTCTCCTCTCAATTCCTCCATCTTCTCCTCTCAATATCTCTTTCTCCTCTCCATACCTCTATCTTTTCATCTCCATTCCTCTATCTTCTCCTCTCTTCTGATCTCCATACCTCTATCTTCTCCTCTCCACATCTCTATATTCTCCTCTCCAATCCTCTGTCTTCTCCTCTCAAACCCTCTATCTTATCCTCTCTTCTCCTGTCTTCCCCTCTCCATTCCTCTATCTTCTCCTATGTTCCTCTCTCAATTCCAATATCTTATCTTCTCCATTCCTCTATCTTCTCCTCTCAATTCCTTTATCTTCTCCTCTCAAAACCTCTATATTCTCCTCTCAAAACCTCTATTCTCCTCTCCATTCCTCTATCTTCTCCACTCCATTCCTCTATCTTCTCATCTCTTCTCCTCTCCATTCTCTATCTTCTCCTCTCCTGTAATCTATCTTCTCCTCTCAATTCCTCCATCTTCTCCTCTCAATATCTCTTTCTCCTCTCCATACCTCTATCTTTTCATCTCCATTCCTCTATCTTCTCTTCTCTTCTCCTCTCAACCCCTCTACCATCTCCTCTCAATTCCTCTATCTTCTCCTCTCAAATCCTCTATATTCTCCTCTCCTCTCCTCTATTCTCCTCTCCATTCCTCTATCTTCTCCTCTCTTCTCCTCTCCATTCTCTCTCTTCTCCTCTCCATTAATCTATGTTCTCCTCTCAATTCCTCCATTTTCTCCTCTCAATACCTCTTTGTCCTCTCCATTCCTCTATCTTCTCATCTCCATTCCTCTATCTTCTCTTCTCTTCTCCTCTCAATTCCTATATCTTCTCCTCTCAACCCCTCTATCGTCTCCTCTAAATTCCTTTATCTTCTCCTCTCCATTCCTCTATCTTCTCCTCTCCATTCCTATATCTTCTCCTATCTTCTCCTCTCCATTCCTCTATCTTCTCCTCTCTTCTGATCTCCATACCTCTATCTTTTCCTCTCCACATCTCTATATTTTCCTCTCCATTCCTCTATCTTATCCTCTCTTCTCCTGTCTTCCCCTCTCCATTCCTCTATCTTCTCCTATGTTCTCCTCTCAATTCCAATATCTTATCTTCTCCATTCCTCTATCTTCTCCTCTCAATTCCTCTATCTTCTCCTCTCAAATCCTCTATATTCTCCTCTCAAAACCTCTATATTCTCCTCTCCTCTCCTCTATTCTCCTCTCAATTCCTCCATCTTCTCCTCTCAATATCTCTTTCTCCTCTCCATACCTCTATCTTTTCATCTCCATTCCTCTATCTTCTCTTCTCTTCTCCTCTCAATTCCTATATCTTCTCCTCTCAACCCCTCTACCATCTCCTCTCAATTCCTCTATCTTCTCCTCTCAAATCCTCTATATTCTCCTCTCCTCTCCTCTATTCTCCTCTCCATTCCTCTATCTTCTCCACTCCATTCCTCTATCTTCTCCTCTCTTCTCCTCTCCATTCTCTATCTTCTCCTCTCCAGTAATCTATCTTCTCCTCTCAATTCCTCCATCTTCTCCTCTCAATATCTCTTTCTCCTCTCCATACCTCTATATTTTCATCTCCATTCCTCTATCTTCTCCTCTCTTCTGATCTCCATACCTCTATCTTCTCCTCTCCACATCTCTATATTCTCCTCTCCATTCCTCTATCTTCTCCTCTCAAACCCTCTATCTTATCCTCTCTTCTCCTGTCTTCCCCTCTCCATTCCTCTATCTTCTCCTATGTTCTCCTCTCAATTCCAATATCTTATCATCGCCATTCCTCTATCTTCTCCTCTCTTCTCCTCTCCATTCTCTCTCTTCTCCTCTCCATTAATCTATGTTCTCCTCTCAATTCCTCCATCTTCTCCTCTCAATACCTCTTTGTCCTCTCCATTCCTCTATCTTCTCATCTCCATTCCTCTATCTTCTCTTCTCTTCTCCTCTCAACCCCTCTATCGTCTCCTCTAAATTCCTTTATCTTCTCCTCTCCATTCCTCTATCTTCTCCTCTCAATTCCTATATCTTCTCCTATCTTCTCCTCTCCATTCCTCTATCTTCTCCTCTCCATTCCTATATCTTCTCCTATCTTCTCCTCTCCATTCCTCTATCTTCTCCTCTCTTCTGATCTCCATACCTCTATCTTTTCCTCTCCACATCTCTATATTCTCCTCTCCATTCCTCTATCTTCTCCTCTCAAACCCTCTATCTTATCCTCTCTTCTCCTGTCTTCCCCTCTCCATTCCTCTATCTTCTCCTATGTTCTCCTCTCAATTCCAATATCTTATCTTCTCCATTCCTCTATCTTCTCCTCTCAATTCCTTTATCTTCTCCTCTCAAAACCTCTATATTCTCCTCTCAAAACCTCTATTCTCCTCTCCATTCCTCTATCTTCTCCACTCCATTCCTCTATCTTCTCCTCTCTTCTCCTCTCCATTCTCTATCTTCTCCTCTCCAGTAATCTATCTTCTCCTCTCAATTCCTCCATCTTCTCCTCTCAATATCTCTTTCTCCTCTCCATACCTCTATCTTTTCATCTCCATTCCTCTATCTTCTCTTCTCTTCTCCTCTCAACCCCTCTACCATCTCCTCTCAATTCCTCTATCTTCTACTCTAAAATCCTCTATATTCTCCTCTCCTCTCCTCTATTCTCCTCTCCATTCCTCTATCTTCTCCTCTCTTCTCCTCTCCATTCTCTCTCTTCTCCTCTCCATTAATCTATGTTCTCCTCTTAATTCCTCCATCTTCTCCTCTCAATACCTCTTTGTCCTCTCTATTCCTCTATCTTCTCATCTCCATTCCTCTATCTTCTCTTCTCTTCTCCTCTCAATTCCTATATCTTCTCCTCTCAACCCCTCTATCGTCTTCTCTAAATTCCTTTATCTTCTCCTCTCCATTCCTCTATCTTCTCCTCTCAATTCCTATATCTTCTCCTATCTTCTCCTCTCCATTCCTCTATCTTCTCCTCTCCATTCCTATATCTTCTCCTATCTTCTCCTCTCCATTCCTCTATCTTCTCCTCTCTTCTGATCTCCATACCTCTATCTTTTCCTCTCCACATCTCTATATTCTCCTCTCCATTCCTCTATCTTCTCCTCTCAAACCCTCTATCTTATCCTCTCTTCTCCTGTCTTCCCCTATCCATTCCTCTATCTTCTCCTATGTTCTCCTCTCAATTCCAATATCTTATCTTCTCCATTCCTCTATTTTCTCCTCTCAAATCCTCTATCTTCTCCTCTCAAAACCTCTATATTCTCCTCTCCTCTCCTCTATTCTCCTCTCCATTCCTCTATCTTCTCCACTCCATTCCTCTATCTTCTCCTCTCTTCTCCTCTCCATTCTCTATCTTCTCCTCTCCAGTAATCTATCTTCTCCTCGCAATTCCTCCATCTTCTCCTCTCAATATCTCTTTCTCCTCTCCATACCTCTATCTTTTCATCTCCATTCCTCTATCTTTTCTTCTCTTCTCCTCTCAATTCCTATATCTTCTCCTCTCAACCCCTCTACCATCTCCTCTCAATTCCTCTATCTTCTCCTCTCAAATCCTCTATATTCTCCTCTCCTCTCCTCTATTCTCCTCTCCATTCCTCTATCTTCTCATCTCCATTCCTCTATCTGCTCCTCTCTTCTCATCTCTAGCCCTCTCTCTTCTCCTCTCCATTCCTCTATCTTCTGCTCTCCATTCCTCTATCTTCTCCTCTCTTCTCCTCTCCATTCCTCTATCTTATCCTCTCATCTCCTCTCCATCCCTCTATCTTCTCCTCTCCACTCCTCTATCATCTCCTCTCCTCTCTTCTCCTCTCTATCCCTCTATCTTCTCCCCTCCATTCCTCTATCTTCTCCTCTCTTCTCCTCTCTTCTCCCGTCAATTCTTCTATCTTCTCCTTGTCTTCTCCTCTCCATTCCTCTATTTTCTCCTCTCTTCTACTCTCTTCTCCCTTCCAAATCCTCTATCTTCTCCTCTCTTCTCCTCTACACTCCTCTATCTTCCCCTCTCCTCTCGTTTCCTCTCTATTCCTCTATCTTCTCCTCTCCATTCCTTTATCTTCTCCTCTCTAATCTCATCTCCGCTCCCCTATATTCTCATATCTTCTCCTACCCACTCCTCTGTATTATACTCTCTTCTCCTTTCATCTCCTCTCCATTCGATTATCTTCTCCTCTCTATACCTCTATCTTCTCCTGTCTTCTCCTCTCCAATCCTCTATCTTCTCCTCTCTTCAGATCTCCATTCCTCTATCTTCACCTCTCCATTCCTCTATCTTCTCCTATGTTCTCCTCTCAATTCCAATATCTTATCTTCTCCATTCCTCTATCTTCTCCTCTCAATTCCTCTATCTTCTCCTCTCAAAACCTCTATATTCTCCTCTCCTCTCCTCTATTCTCCTCTCCATATTCCTCTATCTTCTCCACTCCATTCCTCTATCTTCTCCTCTCTTCTCCTCTCCATTCTCTATCTTCTCCTCTCCAGTAATCTATATTCTCCTCTCAATTCCTCCATCTTCTCCTCTCAATATCTCTTTCTCCTCTCCATACTTCTATCTTTTGATGTCCATTCCTCTATCTTCTCTTCTCTTCTCCTCTCAATTCCTATATCTTCTCCTCTCAACCCCTCTACCATCTCCTCTCAATCCCTCTATCTTCTCCTCTCAAATCCTTTATATTCTCCTCTCCTCTCCTCTATTCTCCTCTCAATTCCTCCATCTTCTCCTCTCAATATCTCTTTCTCCTCTCCATACCTCTATCTTTTCATCTCCATTCCTCTATCTTCTCTTCTCTTCTCCTCTCAATTCCTATATCTTCTCCTCTCAACCCCTCTACCATCTCCTCTCAATTCCTCTATCTTCTCCTCTCAAATCCTCTATATTCTCCTCTCCTCTCCTCTATTCTCCTCTCCATTCCTCTATCTTCTCCACTCCATTCCTCTATCTTCTCCTCTCTTCTCCTCTCCATTCTCTCTCTTCTCCTCTCCATTAATCTATGTTCTCCTCTCAATTCCTCCATCTTCTCCTCTCAATACCTCTTTGTCCTCTCCATTCCTCTATCTTCTCATCTCCATTCCTCTATCTTCTCTTCTCTTCTCCTCTCAATTCCTATATCTTCTCCTCTCAACCCCTCTATCGTCTCCTCTCCATTCCTTTATCTTCTCATTTACATTTACATTTTAGTCATTTAGCAGACGCTCTTATCCAGAGCGACTTACAGGAGCAATTAGGGTTAAGTGCCTTGCTCAAGGGCACATTAACGTCATTTAGCAGACGCTCTTAGCCAGAGCGACTCACAAATTGGTGCGTTCACCCTATAGCCAGTGGGATAACCACTTTACAATTGGGGGGGGGGGGGGGGGGGTAGAAGGATTCCTTTATCCTATCCCAGGTATTCCTTAAAGAGGTGGGGTTTCAAATGTCTCCGGAAGGTGGTGAGTGACTCCGCTGTCCTGGCGTCGTGAGGGAGCTTGTTCCACCATTGGGGTGCCAGAGCAGCGAACAGTTTTGACTGGGCTGAGCGGGAACTATGCTTCCGCAGAGGAAGGGGAGCCAGTAGGCCAGAGGTGGATGAGCGCAATGCCCTCGTTTGGGTGTAGGGACTGATCAGAGCCTGAAGGTACAGAGGTGCCGTTCCCCTCACTGCTCCATAGGCAAGCACCATGGTCTTGTAGCGGATGCGAGCTTCAACTGGAAGCCAGTGGAGTGTGCGGAGGAGGGGGGTGACGTGAGAGAACTTGGGAAGGTTGAACACCAGACGGGCTGCGGCATTCTGGATGAGTTGTAGGGGTTTAATGGCATAGGCAGGGAGGCCAGCCAACAGCGAGTTGCAGTAGTCCAGACGGGAGATGACAAGTGCCTGGATTAGGACCTGTGCCGCTTCCTGTGTAAGGCAGGGTCGTACTCTCCGAATGTTGTAGAGCATGAACCTGCAGGAGCGGGTCACCGCCTTGATGTTGGCGGAGAACGACAGGGTGTTGTCCAGGGTCACGCCTAGGCTCTTCGCACTCTGGGAGGAGGACACAGCGGAGTTGTCAACCGTGATGGCGAGATCATGGAACGGGAAGTCCTTCCCCGGGAGGAAGAGCAGCTCCGTCTTGCCAGGGTTCAGCTTGAGGTGGTGATCCGTCATCCATACTGATATGTCTGCCAGACATGCAGAGATGTGATTCGCCACCTGGTTATCAGAAGGGGGAAAGGAGAAGATTAGTTGTGTATCGTCAGCGTAGCAATGATAGGAGAGACATTTACATTACATTTACATTACATTTTAGTCATTTAGCAGACGCTCTTATCCAGAGCGACTTACAGTTAGCGAATAGATCTTTTTTTATTTTATTTTTTATTTATTTTTTTATACTGGCCCCCCGTGGGAATCAAACCCACAACCCTGGCGTTGCAAACGCCATGCTCTATCAACTGAGCTACATCCCTGCCGGCCATTCCCTCCCCTACCCTGGACGACGCTGGGCCAATTGTGCGCCGCCCCATGGGTCTCCCGGTCGCGGCCGGCTGCGACAGAGCCTGGATTCGAACCAGGATCTCTGGTGGCACAGTTAACACTGCGATGCAGTGCCTTAGACCACTGCGCCACTCGGGAGACCCATGTGAGGATATGACAGAGCCAAGTGACTTGGTGTATAGGGAGAAAAGGAGAGGGCCTAGAACTGAGCCTTGGGGGACACCAGTGGTGAGAGCACGTGGTGCGGAGACAGCTTCTCGCCACGCCACTTGGTAGGAGCGACCGGTCAGGTAGGACGCAATCCAGGAGTGAGCCGCGCCGGAGATGCCCAGCTCGGAGAGGGTGGAGAGGAGGATCTGATGGTTCACAGTATCAAAGGCAGCAGACAGGTCTAGAAGGACAAGAGCAGAGGAGAGAGAGTTAGCTTTAGCAGTGCGGAAAGTCTCTGTGACACAGAGAAGAGCAGTCTCAGTTGAATGACCAGTCCTGAAACCTGATTGGTTTGGATCAAGAAGGTCATTCTGAGAGAGATAGCAAGAGAGTTGGCTAAAGACGGCACGCTCAATAGTTTTGGAAAGAAAAGAAAGAAGGGATACTGGTCTGTAGTTGTTGACATCAGTGGGGTCGAGTGTTGGTTTTTTGAGAAGGGGAGCAACTCTCGCTCTCTTGAAGACGGAAGGGACATGGCCAGCGGTCAAGGATGAGTTGATCAGCGAGGTGAGGTAGGGGAGAAGGTCACCGGAGATGGTCTGGAGAAGGGAGGAGGGGATGGGGTCAAGCGGGCAGGTTGTTGGGCGGCCTGCAGTCACAAGTCGCAGGATTTTATCTGGAGAGAGAGGGGAGAAAGAAGTCAAAGCATAGGGTAGGGCAGTGTGAGCAGGACCAGCAGTGTCATTAGACTTAACAAACGAGGATCGGATGTCGTCAACCTTCTTTTCAAAGTGGTTGACGAAGTCATCCACAGAGAGAGAGGAGGGGGGGGGGGGGGGGGAGGATTCAGGAGGGAGGAAAATGTGGCAAAGAGCTTCCTAGGGTTAGAGGCAGATGCTTGGAATTTAGAGTGGTAGAAGGTGGCCTTAGCAGCAGAAACAGATGAAGAAAATGTAGAGAGGAGGGAGTGAAAAGATGCCAGGTCGGCAGGGAGTTTAGTTTTCTTCCATTTCCGCTCCGCTGCCCGGAGCTCTGTTCTGTGAGCTCGCAGTGAGTCATCAAGCCACGGAGCTGGAGGGGAGGACCGAGCCGGCCGGGAGGATAGGGGACACAGAGAGTCAAAGGATGCAGAAAGGGAGGAGAGGAGGGTTGAGGAGGCAGAATCAGGAGATTGGAGGGAGAAGGATTGAGCAGAGGGAAGAGATGATAGGATGGAAGAGGAGAGAGTAGTGGGAGAGAGAGAGCGAAGGTTGCGGCGGCGCATTACCATCTGTGTAGGGGCAGAGTGAGTAGTGTGGGAGGAGAGCGAGAGAGAAAAGGAAACAAAGTAGTGGTCGGAGACATGGAGGGGAGTTGCAGTGAGATTAGTAGAGGAGCAGCATCTAGTGAAGATGAGGTCAAGCGTATTGCCTGCCTTGTGAGTAGGGGGGGGACGGTGAGAGGGTGAGGTCAAAAGAGGAGAGGAGTGGAAAGAAGGAGGCAGAGAGAAATGAGTCAAATGTGGACATAGGGAGGTTGAAATCCCCCAAAACTGTGAGGGGTGAGCCATCCTCAGGAAAGGAACTTATCAAGGCGTCAAGCTCATTGATGAACTCTCCAAGGGAACCTGGAGGGCGATAGATGACAAGGATATTAAGCTTAAATGGGCTAGTGACTGTGACAGCATGGAATTCAAATGAGGAGATAGACAGATGGGTTAGGGGAAAAATTGAGAATGTCCACTTGGGAGAGATGAGGATTCCTGTACCACCACCCCTCTGATCAGAGCTCTCGGGGTATGCGAGAACACATGGTCAGACGAGGA
Source organism: Coregonus ussuriensis (assembly GCA_031479575.1). Lineage (NCBI taxonomy): Eukaryota > Metazoa > Chordata > Actinopteri > Salmoniformes > Salmonidae > Coregonus > Coregonus ussuriensis. The sequence goes on along the minus strand of JAVHNI010000136.1, from coordinate 1,351 downwards.
GAGAGCAGTAGGAGTAGCAGTGTTTTCAGTGGTGATCCATGTTTCCGTCAGCGCCAGGAAGTCGAGGGACTGGAGGTTGGCATAGGCTGGGATGAAGTCAGCTTTGTTGGCAGCAGAACGGCAGTTCCAGAGGCTGCCTGCGACCTGGAACTCCAGGTGAGGGGTGCGTGCAGGGACCACCAGGTTAGAGAGGCAGCAGCCGCGCGGTGTGGTGCGTTTGTGTAGCCTGTGCAGAGAGGAGAGAACAGGGATAGGCAGAGGCATAGTTGACAGGCTGTAGCAAATGGCTACAAAAATGCAGAGGAGATCGGAATGAAATGAGCTAAGCATCTGGGAGAGGAGAGAGCAGGGCCTCCCTCACCAAAAACTTCTACCTAAACTAAAATTGTTTCACTGAACCACCCGAACAAAAACTCTCCCAACTTCCACCTTTAGAAATCAGAATTGTTGTGAACCACAGCGGTTCAATGTTTAAAGGAATAGACTCAACCCACTTTATTCAGCTAGCTAACTATGACACCATAGCTAACTAGCATGCTAGCATCCAATAACACACAGTTTAACACACAGTTTAGCACCAACACTTGGTCACAACAAACCACCAATAGTGTGTTAACTAGCTAACTAGCATGCTAGCATCCAGTAACACACAGTTTAGCACCAACCCTTGGTCACAACAAACCACCAATAGTGTGATAACACACTAAACAGATCATTCGTGTCTGTGTCAAGTTCCTTTCATGACGCAGCAATGATTAAACGTTGGCTAGCTAGGACAAGTATATTGTATTTAGCTACTACAGTACAGTTAGCTGGACGTGTTGTGTAGCTAGCAATGGCCACTGTGTTGACTTTGTTTGAAGAACGGCTAGCTAGCTAGCTTCGTGCTACACCCGGCACACAATGGCTACTGTGTTGACTCTGACTGTTCGAAAAAACGGCTAGTTAGCTCGCTTCGTGCTACAGCCGGCACGGCCGAAGACACTGCCAAGACACACCAATAGTATGATAACACACTAAACAGATCATTCGTGTCTGTGTCAAGTTCCTTTCATGACGCAGCAATGATTCAACATTGGCTAGCTAGGACAAGTATATTGTATTTAGCTACTACAGTACAGTTAGCTGGTCGTGTTGGGTAGCTAGCAATGGCCACTGTGTTGACTTTGTTTGAAGAACGGCTAGCTAGCTAGCTTTGTGCTACACCCGGCACACAATGGCTACTGTGTTGACTCTGACTCTGTTCGAAAAACGGCTAGTTAGCTCGCTTCGTGCTACAGCCGGCACGGCCGAAGACACTGCCAACCTACAGTAACTACCCACAACAACCCACGATACCTAGCTATGACGC